>PVJL010000498.1:205776-403549 GCA_004026885.1 Lyroderma lyra | reverse complement strand
ACTCCACATTCTATAGGGAATCTATAGGTTTTCTTAGAGGCCAAATCTGAGTCACTTTTGGTGCCAAGGTTTCTTAGTCTGACTTGCACGACTGCCTGCTTCCTGTTGGAGAGGGGACAAAAAGCCTTGGACGCCTGGGATCACTTATGTGTGAGTCACCTTTGGGCTGCCGTCATCTGTTTCTACACACAGGAGGCCAGAACTATTGCAGAATGTGTTGATCGTGTCCTTAGTTGTGGTTCTTTTCAAATTTTTGTCCTCTTAACAAGATATACCACTTGGCACTGGAAGCAAACACTCATGACCTGGCCTCCAGGTCCAGGAGAGAGGTGAAGCCAGCCTTGGTTTTTTTGTTTTTTTTTTTTTATCCTTAAAACTTTTTTTTAAATGGAGACTAAGATCCTCCATGTACTCATCAAATGACTTCAACCATTATCAACTCCTATGTACTGCCTCACCTGCTCTTTGAAGAAAAATGCAGACAAAATATTATTTCATAGGTTAGGGATTCAAAATTATCATCATCACCATCATTGTCATCATTATCATCAAAGCTTCCTTTCAGAACCTAATAAAAAATAGACCTCCTTCATTAGAAAAATGTACCCACACATTTGTACCCCAAATTCTGCATGCTTTTTAAGGGGATTCACAATATTCCCGAAACCCTGCCAAAGACCCCATATTAAGAAACCCTGCTTTGGACTGAAGTAGTCAGCTCTGGTCTTTTATTCTAGAACCTCCATCAGGCCCGCAGAGTGTTGATTGACACAAGGACTATGTGATAGTCTGCTAGAGTGGGGAAGCATAGGTCCTCACTAATCAAAGTCCATCCTGATTTGTTACTTTAGCCCATCTCTGAGGTATTACTTATATTAGTATGAAGCACAAATTATTATTTTCAGTGAAAGTGGAAGCAGCTCAAACCTTTAAACGTACTACTTATGAATATGTAATAAAAAGTTAGTCTGGGTTTATTGAAGTAGCAGATACTTTTAATGAATATTAATGAAGGAATATGAGGCTAAAAGAGATAGTGGGTTATAATACCAATGCACCAAAATTGAGAAAGATACATTTTAAAAAATGATTAAAATAATGAATCTAATATAGTTTTTATTCATATATGTTCCAACGTTTTAAGGGACAAGAAATTGCTTTGCAATACGAGGTCAGCAGATTACATGTTTAAATGCCAGCTCAGCTACAACTGTACCATTGTTAACTTTCACTAAGTATTGAAAAATCTATGTGGAGTATATTTCGATTTCCCAATTTTGCTCTTTTTAAGAGAGAAAAGTTAAAAGGCGAATCCATCACCAAGCTGGCATTTAAGCTCATAATCAGGATAACCAGCATAACATTTAAGATAAAATCTGCAGAAAATAATTGATTATCTCAAGTACAGTCATTAATATATAGCAAAGATTATAGCATAACTATGAGAGTCAGCATAAAATCCACTTGTTTGAAAGTGGGTTCCTAAAAATTATATTATTAGGTAACCAAATAAGTGTCGTCCTAACAAGGGCTGGGAATCATTTCCTTCCATTTTTGCCAACTACCTTCTCTTCTTCAGCAATCCCCATCTTGAATTCCCTCTGTTGTGCTGGTCACTCCTCTCCATTATTTAAGTGTTCTCCCTGACTGTTTGGAAAGACAGAGGTGGCCATCACTCATCTGATTACCATTGACTAACTCATTATCCTCTAGGTGGCTTCATCAGGGCTCTGAGCCCATGAACTCGCCTTTGAAGATCTTTACTCATTTTCTACCACTCCATCTTCAACCTAGTTCATTTTATAGGATAGAGAATTGGCATGCTAACATCTGACTTTGACATCTCTTTCTCTCTTGTTTTCCTTTCTCCCTCTAGGTATATAAATGTGTGTGTGTGTGTGTGTGTGTGTGTGTGTGTGTGTATGAGGGCTGCCTGGAAAGTATCCAGCCATGTAGTATGAAAAATAGAGGCATTTGTGGTTGTATTTTTTTCTGAACAGCCCTCAGATTTGCATTAAGAAAATAATGTATATCCACCATTTCTAGAGATTTATAATAGGAGGGCTTTTAGGTTATTACCTTTAGTTTTTCCTAAACTGCAAGTTTGACCTAGTTTTCTTCTATCTCTGCTTGCCCTTGCCTAGTACTGATTCTATCCTCAGGTTCTACATCATAGTTTCTAGAAGGCTGTAGGTTCCCCTGTAATGGTACCAAGGTAATGTGAACAGATCCAGATGTTCTCACCAAGAAATTCAGAGGAAACATGACGGTTTCTTCTGGTGGCTCTTCTAGAAGAAAGAGTGATTTCACTTTGCTTGAAGTACCTTAGGTCTCATCGGCTCCCATTGGGCTATATGCCCATCCCAGAGCAAATCACGATGGCTGGGGATGGCATATGCTGAGTGGCCCTCAGGGAGACCACCCCTAATTCTAGAGTGAGGTCCAACCTGGCCAAGCCACATGGATGAGAAGGGAGCCTAAATTTAGCATACTGGTTGGTGTCCGGAAAGAGGAAGAATGTGTGCTGGACCGCAAACAGCAGATGTCCATGTTTTCTCCTTTTTGATCTTACTTGGACAGGTGTTTAATGAAATGTGTTCATGTGCTTCTTATGCCAAAATTTGGGGCTTGCCAATGGTGGAATAATCAAGTAGGGATCAGGAAAAGAATATGCACTATCTCTATGTGGAGGAGAAAAAAATTGCATCATAATGTTCTTTAGGTGAGCAATAAATCTCTTGTTATGAGGACTGAAAAGTCTTAAAAGCCTGAAAATCATGATGAAATCTGAGAGTTTTAATACCAATGGTTGATGATACTAACACTACCATAAATAATAATAGTAATAATAATATAGTTATATAGCAATTTACCATTTATAGGACACTTTTACATTCATTTACATTTAATGGTCCATGTAGGGCTGGTATGAATTTCACTCCTAGTAGCAGAATCTCCACAAACATATCAAATAATCTAGTGATTTGTAGAAGTAAGTTTGCTCTAAAATTAAAAATGTTATTTTGCTATAGGAGTAAATATGTGCTGCAAATGACAACATATTAGCTACTCAAAGTTTTATGTACAAAGATACTTATAATAACAAAAAATTAAAAACTAAATGAATATTGAACATTAATAGAATGGTTAAATAAATCATGGTGTAGCTATTCCATTGCATTATTAGTAGATGATTTTAAAATGATGCCCTCAAACAATGTCTAATGACAGGAAAAATTCATTATATAAGTGATAAAAACAATTTAAAAATCTGAATAAACCAATGTTCAGAATGCTTCTAATATTATTAAAAATAAACACATAGAGATGAAACATGCATACAAACAGGGGGCAATTTAATATTCAAATATTTATCAATTGTTACAGCAGGCACTAACCAGTCCGAATGGACTCCTCCTCTTCTCAATTGGTATGAGCATGCCAGTGCTTACTGGCTGAGTATGTATTCTCAGAAAAGTAACAATGGTAAAATAATGAGAATTTTCTTCATTTTGCTTAAACTTTTTGGTACTTTTTTCTGTTTTGTAAATTCTGTACAATAAGAATGTATTATTTATAAAAAATTAGTAGAAAAGGATATAATGCCTTAATATTCTTTTTAGAGAAATCCATTTTAATTTTGTAGAATTTTACAATGCTTTTTCCATTCTTCTGTTTCTGCAGTCCTCCCTCTCCTCCAGTGAATTTGTCTCCTTCAGTCCATGCAATTTACAGAAAATACTAGAAAAGGGTCAAAAGATAACGCTTTTTGAAATCACCAATGAAACTAAATTAGCACCATAAAAAAGAAAACTGTATTGTCTCTTAATGATGTTTGGTGTAAAAACACAATGCAGCCAGTTATATTTTTAGTGGAGGAGTCATACTGGCCAGCCTACCTATTAACCATTAAAATCCTTTGTCAACAGAGGAAAACAATTACAACATTTAACATTCTCTGTGCACCACTTCCTGTTATAAGCACTTTCCTTAGAAGATCTCTTTTCATCCTCACAACCACCCTATCAAGTAGGTGCCATTATTGTCTTCAATATATAGATGAGCTTTAACAAGTGATTTGTATAGGGTCATACAGCTGGGAGTGGTGGAGCTTGGGTTGGATTTGAGAGTCTGACTCCACAGGTTTGCTCTTGATCTCTTCACTATCTTGCCACCATTGTTTCATTCATGAGTGTGAGAGGCAGTGTAACCTAAAAATAAGAGTTCAAATACACTATTCTTTCATATACTTCCACCCCAAGGGAATATAGTATGTGCTTAATAGATGATAGATAACAGGTTCAAGAATAGTAAGAATAATACTTACTATTCTTGAACCCGTTGGCACTTAAATTTTTTTCTAGTAGACAATATTCTTAGGGTAGAGCATAGTGCCTGTGATCTGTAGGAATTGCTTGCTCTCTCTTCTGTGCAGTAATGATCTTATGCCTTAGTTTTCTTTCACATTAAATGGAGATATCTACCTTTTAGGCAGTGTGAACTAAACAAGTTAAAACATATAATATAAAGCCCTTAGATCAAAGCCTGACAAAGAGTGGAAGTTCAATAAATGTGGGTTGTTTCAGTTTTGTTGTAATTTTTTTCACTTAGAGACAAATATTTGCCTATGAGGGAGCTACACAAGGAGGTTCGAACAAGTTCATCAGCAAGGCTCCCAGGACATGGAAAGGCCAGGCACATACTCTGCAACCATGAAGGTCCACATGGAACATTCTGTCACTATCTTCACTTCAGGCCTAGTATTTATTTGCCCTATATAGTTTAGAACCTCCCATCCCCCCGTGAATAACCTCCTCCTAAAGACTCTGCTTTGCTCTATAGTTTGATTATGACTTTCCCTAATCAATATTGCATACACTGGCCTTACTTTGTTGATTTGAGATTAGCTTAAGAGTGAATTTCAGCAGGCGTGGATTTCAGCAATTGATTGTAAATTCATTCATAATCTGGCTGAGGTGAAGAGAATTTTGTCCAGTGGTTTGATGTTAACAGAGTGTGAGGCTAATGGGGTATTAATTGAGCAGCGAATGCCTAATTAGGAATCACAGAGGGCTGTGCTGGCAGCAAGGGTAGTGAAGGTACACAGGGAAAGCTGAGTTGTGGGTTTTGGAAAAGGACTAACTAAGCTTGGCCATTTCTGCATGTTTCTTGTCCTTCCAAATTTTCTGGGCAAATGGCAGCTGTGGGGCCAGAAATCCTGATTTGTGGAAGTTGAAAGGATGATGAGAGAAAGCTCTTTCCCTTCCTGAGGATGAAGTAGAGAAGCAATTGATTTCTGGAGCAGGCAATCTCTAAATGATTGTGCACTCCCTGATAATTTGGGGAGCTGCTCACATTTTTGGAAATGGGAATGTATTTAAAATTCTAACATATAATTTCTAGCTATTTCCACCCTTCCATATGTGTATTGCCAAAAGTGAATTTTGAGAGCAGTAGTGGGAAAATACTGCCTGGGGATAAAGAAAAGTTACCGCAGAATTCTGGTTTCTATATTAATTTATTTCACAATAAGAGCAACTTCCTTTCCCTAGAGGAGTATTTGACAGAGTAATTGCACTAGGGAACAGTCACTGTTTCATTTCCTTTTCTCTCTCTTATTTAAACTTTCTTTGTAAAGCAAAGTGTTATAAATCTTACTGAAAGAACAGCTTAAACAAGATACATGGGCTGTGAGTGTTTTATGTGTGTCTATATCCATATATAAAACGAAATATATGTCTATTCATTTATTTATTATTGTTGCATCTCAGAACAACATTTTCACAATCAGAAGAGACAATTAGAAATACGTGAGGTCAGAAACAACATGAAGTATACCTCTCCAGGTTTAGGGAGTCAGTAGAACACACACTATGTGTTGTGGGTCATGAGCAAAAACCATAGACCTGAGCTCCACTTGCATTGCCTCTGACCAAGCAATAATGATTTTATTACACACAGAGATTTTTAAAATTTAAATTGTACTTATAATACAAATTGGAAGCAATGAATTCCTTTGACTATGATGCTTTTAATGGTTGATACATATCCAATATAAAGCAATGTGTTTTAGGGTAGAGGGATTTGAGAGGTATATCTTTCTCTTTTGTAGCCTTTGTTTGGGACCATCCCTCTGGGATCCTGTGAAATTTAGCAGTCCTCCAGTTCTAGCCTCCTCAGGGACATAGTATTGTCAGATTATTCTCCTAATTTCTGGAAAATCTCTAATAAACTCAGCTGCACCAAGGTTTGGGGACTTAAGCTGCTGTGCCCATCCCCACCCCCTGGGGTATTTGTAACTGAAAAGACAACGGAAATGAGAGGAATAGATTCCACTATTAGAATGAAGGTGGAATTTCAGACATGACCAGCATGTACTTAAGGGTGGGCCATTTCCTGGCATGCTTCAGTCATTATCATATAATGGCATGTTTAAAGAGTAGATATTGTAACTGTCTTAGTTTAGCAATAGGATTACGCTAATATACTCTGAGTATGGAAAATAAAAGAATGTACAAGTTTTAAACACATTCCATAGGCTTCTTAAAGCTCATCAAATATATAATTAATAAAATAACAGTTAAAAAAACAAACAAACAAAAAAAAACAATGCCCGCACATAATATACATACATACCAAATTCTGTAAGAAAAATCTGCTTACAAAAATTAAAATATAAAAAGTAAAAGCATTGCAAAAACTTTGAGAGAGGGAAACAAAAGTAGTGGGAAAATGAGAGAAAAATAAGTTGATTCTAAGGAGAATAACATTTCAAATAGATGTTAAATTCTTTATTATATTATTACTACTATTTTCATTATTATGAAGACAATATATCACTATAGAGAATTGGGAAACTGGCAAAAATAGTTCTGACAATCCTTTCCCCAATACAAGTTAGCCTTTAAAAAAATTTCTTTCAACAATCTCATTTTATAGAATAAGAAACTGTCGTTTCTAAAAATTAACTGACTTGCTCATGATGACTCAGCTCATGCAGAACTCATCAAGGCTGACAATACAGGACACACATTTAAGGAAGGTGAATGAATTTTATTGGAGGGTTCCTTGCTGATTTTGAAATGCCATCATCTCATGCCAGCCTGTGTCTAACAAAGACTCTATGGTCCGTACATTCCACTGGGCTTGCTTTAGGCATGAGGACTCTTCTGGACATCTCAGAAGCTCAGAACAAATTATAAAAGCAGAACTGGGCCAGACCCTGGGTAGTCCTATCTCTAAGCCCAGCCCTTCCCCTACTGCATTTTGCTGCTTTACTTATTGTCTCAAATGGGTATAGTTGATAGTTTTTGCTGAATGATTTGTCCTCCTAGAACCTAGACAAAGACGCCAGCTTCTTTGCATGTGAAAATAAATTTTGGTTGGGACATAAAAGAAACAAATGCATGAGACAGTTGGTAATATGGTCTTTTATGGTAGGTGAGGAAATCAAGGCCGGAAGGTTAAGTGAAGGGATTGAGTCAGATTTTAATATAGGTCTAAGAACCACCAAAGCCCATGCTTCAAACACTAATGGCATAGGTGGTAAATATGTTGGAGTCCTGTTGCCACTCCTCAGTTCTATGTCTTGCCAGATGTTGCTAGTTGGTCAAGATACCTTTTCTTCTTGTGTCCTGATTCAGCTTCAGAATCCTTCTCAACACAGCACTCAAGGCAAACATTACCAATCAATGAGAAGTGACACGATGTGAAACCTATTGTCCAACGTGGCACTATAGTATACTCTTTCCCCCAACCAGGTTCATGCATGTATAGAGCCCTGAACATCTGCCTGTATTACTTATGTGAGTCTGTGAGGAAATCCTTTAAATTCTTAGAGCCTCCATCTCTACATTAGAGAGGAAGACAATGATATCCATGTTCTAAGGTTGATGTGAGGAGCATACCCAATGAGAAAACATGTAAAAGCACTAGGTAAACTGTTCAAAGGTAAGGATTATAATTATCATTATTTTTACAGATGAGAAACACTGGTTTTACTTACACAATTCATTATACTTTTAGCTGTTTGCTATTTTTCACCCTTTTTAAAACAGAGTTTAACATGTTTTCATTGGTAATTATTTCATTTATAGTCTGGACATCCAGAAATGGGAGAAATTTGCTAAAATTGTACCATGAAGTTCTGCTAATACTTTTTTCCCAGTCTCCCTTTTCTACAGTAATAACATTGCTACCTACCCCAACACATGAGGTTGCCTTCAAGTACTGGGAAGTGGGTCTGGCTTCTAATACTCTTTTATTTCTTGGGTGGTCTTAATTCCATCCCTTCTGATCCCAGTACTGGGAAATCAAGGAGAGGGATGGTTTACAAAGGCATGAGAAAGGCCAGAGTGTTGCTAGAGGAGATGCCCTCCCCCAGGACTAAAGTCAGTAAGGAACTTGTTCCCATCTGGACCTGCAGGAGCACAGGAGAGTCGTTACTTCAACCTGGGGAGGATGGCCAAGGGAGAAGAGATGGGATCTTTGGTGGCAGAGGAATGAATGCCGCCTGTGGCACCCTGTGACTCAGCAGGAAGGGAACCAGAACTTGGAAGGCAAGAGAGCTGTTGGTGTGGTCTGTGTGTTCTGTGAATTTGGCATAGAGAGGCAGCGAAGGGAGAGCCTGGGGTGCACAGGAGACATTCAGCAACATGAGTAGAATGGTATTTAGAGGAATGAGATTTATTTGTGGCTTTGGCAGGAGATGAGAAGGAGTGGGAAAGGGGACATGTGATCCCTAAGTCTTGACAGTCCAAGTGAGAAGAGTGTCCTTACATTTTATAGAGATGTTAGAGTGAGCCACTTTCCTGGAGGTGACAGAGAGACCCAATACAAAGCTCTGAAACCAACTATACATTCTCCTGGGCTCTCTGACCTCCCTTCCCAAAGCAAGTGAGATTGCCAGAAAGCTAAAGATTGCACTGAACTCCCTTAGTTTCTAAAAGAAATGTCTTCTGAAGGCAGTGATTAATGTTCTGTCATCAATATTTTTTATAAAGATATAATTGAGATGTAACGTGTAAATTTAAGATGTACAACATGCTGATTTTGTACACATATATTGTGAAATAATTGCCATTTCATTTTTGTGGTGAGGACGTTAAATTGCTCTCTTAGCAACTTTCAAGTAATACAGTGTTTTGCCTATGGTTATCAAACTGTACTTTAGATCCCTAGAACTTATTCATCTTATAATGGAAATTTTGTACCCTTTGAGCAACTTCTCCCCATTTCCTGCACTCCCTGACAACCATCATTTGATTCTGCTTCCATGAGTTTGGCTTTTTTAGATTCCAAATATAAGTGATATCCTACAGTATTTGTCGTTCATTGTCTAACTTATTTCACTTAGCATAATACCCTCAAGTTCATCCATGATGTTTTTGCAAATGAAAGGATTTCCTTCTTTTTCATGCTGAAGAATATTTCATTATGTATATTTTTATATATTTCATTGTATATGCATATATGCATGCATTGGAAAAGAAAACAGGATCTTGAAGAGATATATGCACTCCCATGTTCATTGCAACATCATTCATAATAGCTGATATATGGAAACAACCTGTCTGTTAGTGAATGAATGGAAAAAGATAATGTGATATATATCTTCATATATATCATATATAAGATCACATATGTCACCCATATAATATCATATATAAGATCTTATATATCGCATATCAATTATCTACATATCACATATAAGATCATATATCACATATAATGTCTATGTATAGATATTATCTACCTGTATTATATATACATATGTATCACATTTTCTTTATCCATTCATCTTTTGACAAACACCGAGTTTGTTTCCATATCTTGGCCATTGTGAATATGCTGCAGTGAACACGGGGTGCAGCTATCTCTTTGGGATCCTGTTTTCATTTCCTTCAGATATATACCCAGAAGTGCGATTGCTGGGTCATATGATAGTTCTGTGCTTTTTTGTTTGTTTTGTTTTTGAGAAACCTCCATACTTTTCCATGGTGGTTGCACCAAATTACATTCCCACCAACAGTGAACAAGGGTTCCCTTTCCTCCGCATCCTCACCAACATTTGTTATTTCTTGTATTTTTTATGATAACCATTCTAACAGGTATAGGTGATATCTCATTGTGTTTTTGATTTACATTTCCCTGATAATTAGTGGTGTTAAGCAACCTTTCATGTACCCGTTGGCTATTTGTATGCTTTCTTTGGGAAACTATCTATTCTGTTCCTCTGTCCATCTTTGTATTAGATTGAGTGTGTGTGTGTGTGTGTGTGTGTGTGTGTGTGTGTATTTGCTATTGAGTTGTATGAGTTCTTTATGTATTTTAGATATTAACCCTTTATTAGATATATGATTTGCAAATATTTTCTCCCATTCTGTAGGCTGCCTTTTCATTCTGTTGATGGTTTCTTTTGCTGTGCAGAAGCCTTTTAGTTTGATATAGTCCCACTTATTAATTTTTGTTTTTATTGATTTTGCTTTTGGTGTCAAATTAAAAAAATAACTGCCAAAACCAATGTCACCAATGTCAAGAAGCTTTATCCTATGTAGAAATATTATGGTTTCAGGTCTTATTTTTAAGACTTTAATCCATTTTGAGTTAATTTTTGTAAGTGCTATAAGATAGGGGTCCCAATTTATTCTCGTGCTTGTGGTGATCCAGTTTTTCCAACATCACTTATTGAGGACACTATCCTTTCTCCATTGAGTATTTGTAGCTTCTTTGTCAAGTATTAGTTGACCATATATGTGAGGGTTTATTTCTGGGCAATTAATTCTGTTCCATTGTTCTATGCATCTGTTTTATGCCAGTACCATGCTATTTCTGTTACCATAGCTCTGTAGCTTAGTTTGAAATCAGGAAGTGTGATGCCTGCAGCATTGGCTATTCAGAGTCTATTGCGGTTCCATACAGATTTTAGCATTGCTTTTTCTATTTCTGTGAAGAATTTCATTGGAATTTTGAGTAGAGATCACATTGAATTTATAAATAACTGTGGGCAGTATGGACATTTTAACAATATTAATTCTAATCCATGAACTTGTGATATCTTTCCATTTATTTGTATTTTCATTTTTTCCATCAAATTCATATACTTTTCAGTGTACAGATCTCTTATTTTATTGGTTAAATTTATTTGTATTTTATTGTTTTTGATGCTATTGTGAATAGGAAGTTTTTCTTTATTTCTTTAATAGATTATTTTAATGTTATTGCATAGAAACCCAGTATTTTTATATGTGAGAAAGACAGAATCTCTTCTGTTGATTATGACCTCAGATTTCTGTATGTTGATTTTATATCCTGTAACTTTACTGAATTCATTGATTAGTTTAAACCATTCTTTTTTAAAATTTTGGTGGAGTCTTTAGGAATTTGTAAGAATATATAAGGTTTTATACATATAAGATTGTATTACCTGTGAACAAAATCAATTTTACTTCTTCCCTTCCAATTTGGATGACTTTTCTTTTTTTGCCTGATTGCTCTGACTAGAATTTCCTATACTGTGTTGAATGGAAGTGGTGAGAATGGGCACACTTCACTTGTTTCTGGTCTTACAGGAAAAGCTTTCAACCTTTTATTGTTGAGTATAATGTTAGCTTGTAGGAAATCAAAAAATATCTTGAAACAAATAAAAATGAAAACACAACATATAAAACTTAACGAAACACAAACAAAACTTGGGGGATGTAGCCAAAGCAGTTGTAGAAGTTTATAGTGATAAACACATTAAGAAAAAAAGAAAGCTCTCAATAAAATGTTCTCAGTATTTTACCAAGGGTTGAGCTTTTTGAAAAGTCACTCCAAGAACATTCCTTTGGGTAAGTTGTTACTGAGATAATGATGATGATTATGGAGTTGTTCAATGAGCGTACTGTGATGTTCTTGAAAATCAGTCTTTATAGTGTGTGATCACTAACCCCCTGCAACATAACTACCAGAAGTTGGTATTAAAAATGTGGACTCCTGGGGCCCTGGCAGACTGACTGATCAGAATCTGCAGGGGGATCTCAGGTTATTAGTAGGGACCCGAAACTTGGAGAAACAAAGTTTCAGAGTTGTGCACTAGAGAAAACAGCATTTCTCCCGACCTAAGTGATTATATAATTATCTCACATGATTTTGAACTCTGTGGCTTTTGGTTCAAGTATCTCTACTCCTTATAACTCTAATTATTCTGTCCTTGTTTTAATTTTTAAGTGTATATACAAGCCACCTCAAACATTTTTAGAAGTTGACAAGTTATGAATAATTAAAGAATAAAGTTAGGGTATTATAAAATAATAGTATCCCCCTGTTGCTGGCTCATATATACTTGTTCAGGCTATGCAGTTTTTTATTTGTTTATTTTGTTTTTTTAATGAGAAAATTTTACTTTTTGATAAAGTTGTTTTAAAACTTACACCTTTAACTTAAAAGCTCACACTCTGACTCATCCATTTGCACACTACAGTTTGACTCCAGGCCTGTGTTTCCAGCTTCTTCAACTAATTGCACTATTTAAAAACATTTTCGAGGTGTCTATCAGGGTCTGCAGGGGGTCCAGCTGTGCATGTATTAGGCAAAGGTCATGGGGAAAGGGGTCCCAGAGATGTTGTGTGTTGCCATCAAAGATCTGCCCCATGGCCTTGCTTTACACCAAACACATTCCCAGGGATTCTTGGAAAGGAAAGGTACAATGAAAATATTCATCTATCCTTAGTATCAGACAAACTTGGTTTAAATCCTAGCTTTGTCACTGCTACGTAACTAAATATGGACCTGATTCTTAACCTCTTCAACTTTGGTTTCAGAGATTTCAGTGCAGGAAATTGCATCCTTTAATGACAGATTGGATAAAGTGAATGAGAGTGAAGAATGAAGCCAAGATGATGCTAAGATGTTATTATTTTTTATAGAGGTCAGAAAGCGGGGTTATTCCTATGAGCACTCTCTGGGAGCCTTAATGTGTTTGGGGTGCTTACCACAACAAACTAGACAGATCTCAATTTAGCATTCCAGGTGCACTTTTCAAATTGGCATCCTCTTTCCCTTTACACACACCCACTGACCTGTCTTAGCAGGGATCCTCTAATGCAGGGGTAGGCAAACTAAATCTAGTGGGCCAAATCGAGCCCTCAGCTCCAGTTTTTGTAAGTAAAGTTTTATTGGAGCACAGTCACATTTATTCACTTACTGATTCACACGTATGGATGCTTTCATGCTGCAGCAGCACAGTTAAGTAGTAGCCACATAGACTGAGTGATGCCTAAAATATTTACTCTCAGGTCCTTGAGAGAAAATGTATGCTGGCCCTTGCTCCAAGGCAAGATTTTCCTGCCCACCCGCCTTTCCCATGAGACCTTTGGAGAAGATTGACTGATCTGAGACCTTCTCTTGATGCAGTTGTTCCTGGTATCAGCCCTTTCCTAGAGCATTCTCTTTTGAACATCAGCCTTGAAAAGCCTTGTCCTAAGAAGGAGGCAAGGCAGAAGCTGAAGGAGGCATTTTGGATTGTAGCAACTGTTCTCACTTGGGTCATACTGCATTGACTGAACACCTACAGAAACTGAACATGTTTTTGCAGATTGGGAAAACTAAAAACAGCTTTTGCTCATAGAATTCCTTCCTGGTCACTCAATCAGTATTCTCAAATTAGAAGGGAGGCAGAGATGGAGGTGAGAACGGGAGTCAGTAGGGCAGTTTTGGACCTGATGGACATCTCCTCGCTGTGCGGAGGACTTAGCACTTTGGGGAGCAGTTCAGTTCTTAAAGCTACTGAAAGTTGAGTGAGGAAAGCCAAGTCTTGCTGCTTCTTAGCCAAAGACTAACCAGATCTGCTGGGTTGCTTGGAGGACCCCCACTCCACCTCCAACTTATCATAGAGACCCAGTAACAGAAAGCTTCCATGACAAGTTCTGAGGTTGACTCCCACTTCTGACCCCAGCCTCCTCTTCTTGATGGGACAGCTCCCAATCCTCCCTGCCCCCACCCCAGCTCAGTCAGCTATTCCTCCTCCTCTGCCTGCTTTTCACACTTCCCCTCCTTTGGACACACTGTTCCTTCTGTCCAGGCCTCCCTTCACCTCTCTTTATGCTTCATGGTCAAACCCCTACTCCCCCTTCCAATGTCAGATCTTATGTGTCCTTTGCTGTGAATCTGTCCCTGGCTCCACCAGACAGAATCTCTTTTCCCTGAGACCCCAGAATGTTTGTTCAACTCAGTTGTAGTCTTACTCAGATGGTGTATTTGTATTTTTATCCCTCGCTTCCTCAGACAGTGTGTGAAGACTACATCTTTTTCATATCTGTATCCCAGTTCCTAGCACAGTGCTCAAAAAGAGCACCAGCAAATGCAGAGCAATAAAGCATCCAGGCTATGAGCAGGCATGGGAAGCTGGCGGACCCTGGGCAAGTTACCTACCCTCTTTGAGCCTCACTTCCCAGCTGTCACCTGCAAATGATAGCGGATCTCATCTGTAGGATTGTTGTGAGAATTAAATGAATTGATAAGGTAAGGTGGTTATTAGCACAGTGCCTGATGCATAGTAAAGTCTCACTAAATGTCAGAGGCTGCTATCAAAAATAATACCCTCCAGTTCTTTAATTGTTTAATATAATAAACAACGATACTGAAGATAACTCATGACTGAATAAAGTGATGGATGAATGCTCATTTTATCCTCTTTCATTCCCCCGATGGGGCCACTGACAAAGACAGGTGTGCTACCTAAATGGAGAAGCTGTCTTTGGTATCGAGGGACCTGGCTTCTTCCAAAGCTTCTTTTCTGGAATGACTTCTCCCTACTTGGGCAAAGTTTCGAGTCTGTGAACTTTCCTTTTCTTCAATCAGGTCAAGTGATCCTGTGCAGGGGGGAGCCAACACCAAAAGCCAAGGAATGGGCTCCAACACCCCAACTCATTAATATCGTGAGCATCTAACAAATGGGAGGCCGGAGAGCCAGACCGAGCAGCCACTTGGTCACATGGCAGGGGTCTGCCCTGGGGCCCTGCGCACATTGAGTGGACGGGCACAAGTGCCATCCATATTTCTCAGCACAGCCCCGGCCCCCACCTCCCATGTCAGCCTGCTGAGCAGGTTTGGCCCAGGTTCTTGTGCTTCACAGAGAAGATTTATTCCTCAAGACTGACCTACATGGACGTATGTATCTAAATTCACAAAAGCTTGGGTTTGATGGCAAGCAACAAAAGGTCAGAGGAAAAGCAGGCAAGGCGTTTAAATCAAAATGATGAAACTGGGTAATTTCATTAGCAACAGTTGTATTTACTGGAAATCACAGATGGTGCATTTTAGCTCTTAGCCAAGTTTTTAGGACAAAATAAGAATGAAGAAAGAAATATTTCAAGGGAGAGGTGGTTAAAAATTAAATAGGCACCAGATGGCTCAAGATTGTCCTTCCTATAAATTTGGTGAGCGAAGGCATGCTGAATCCAAAGGCTTTCTGAATGGGTCTTTAAGAATATATAAATAAGGCCTTTTAAAGAGAGAGAGATATTGAGTGTGGAATTATACTGAGTGGTGGTAACAGTTAATTATATAAACCATATTACATTTCATTTATTTATTTAGCACTTACTGAGAACATACTGTTTGCTAGGTTCTGTTTTTCCTGTCTATTAATGATAAAAAGGAAGGTTATATTTTCCTGGAATGTTGGAAAGCTCCTTGATTAGGCTAAGAGAGGGGAAACATGGCTCTGAAATGCATTTGGCCATGAACACACTTGTTTCTCCTGTGGTGCATTTGTTGAAAAATACTTCAATGACTTCCCATCATTTAGAGATTAAAATCTAAACTTGTTACCATGCACAGAGCCCTTCATGAGCCTACTTCTCCAGACTTGGAGTTCCCAAAGCTGCTATGTGTCAGATTGTCTGAGGACCTGCATTTCAGCAAGCACAGCAGCTGATCCGATTGTATGAGAAGGATTGAGAGCTACTGTTCCAGACTCTTCTTTCACCTGTCTTCATCAGATCTTCTGCTCAATGTGCTAGTTGCCACTCCCTGAACTCCCAAGACCCATGTCCTTACACCTTTATATTAAGTACATTAATATTCTATAAAGCACTTTTGTCATTTTTGTCATCATGTTTACCCCCCAAGTCTCAGCTTAGGAAAAATCTCCTTAGGAAATACCTTTCTTGCTACCAGGGTCCAGACCATCTTAAGAACTTTATTACTCGGGTGGAATGGGATCCTTTGCAACATTTTGAGTAGATGAGAAACATGACATGACATATAGTTAACAGGCTTATTCTGAGAGTTTCAATTCCAGTAATGATAAAATGGCTTTGTTTGGACTACACCTCATGTTGACATAAACAACGGACAACATATGAAACAATTGTTTGAAGGCACTGGAAAGCAATATACGGCAGACAGAAGATGGTGAGGTCTTGACACTTGAAAAAAGCAAACAGTATTGGACGAGGTCCACATCATAAGACTTTTTTCTTGAGGGCACGTCTATGAAATGCACATGGAGAAACTCCAACAGAAAGCCACACTCTTATCATTAGGGCTGCCGGAGCATCTGGTAATTGAGGCAGGATACACTGGGAAGTGATGACCACAAGCTGCATACCAGCTCCCCTCAATTCCTTGGCTGTCCCCTGAATTGTGCTTGTACAGGGTGAGGTTCTAGGCACCCAGAGGAAAAATGACCGTAAATCACTAAAAGAGCTCAGCAGAGATTTCTGCCTTCTGTGGGGAGACTGAGTTTGCAATTGAACTCTGTGAAGATTTAGAGGGGCTGGGTCCACACCTTGGGCTTGCCATTATTCATGAAATCCCAGAGAGACCACATGTTACAGTAAAGACCACATTTTAGGATCAAGCCACTGAAATACACCTGCCCTAACAAAACCTCAAACTAAGCTTCCACTAGTTCAAGGTGATCCACCAGTAATTTAAATGCCTGCAGGGATAAAACTCAGCACTCTTTAGACCAAGCGCTGCGATGTATCATTCACAATGTCTGTATACCTTTAAATGATAGGATTCCCCAGGTAGAAGAGGCTGGGAATGTATGTATTTTAAGATTTTATGTCCTTTGCCTGTTTGTTTGATTTCTTGTTCATTGAATAAAATCTCTATCTTTAAGTAATTTCAAAATAAGTAGTACCCTACTGCACATACTTTTGATTGTCAGGGTTTCAAGATCCAGTCCCCAGTGACATTTTCATTGTTATTGGTTAGTGTAGTTGGAAGCTAACTACTTATCTTTGGGTCACTATCCACATTTTCTCCATAATTTTTAGTTTTGTTTCCCTTTACATCAAGATTCTATCGTAATTCTTGATAATTTCACTATGACATGTGATGTTTACAATACTTTGACCTCGTGATTCCTTGAGCTCCTCATCCCAATGAGTCTGTCCTCCCTGATTTAGCCACTCACTTTCAAGGTGAAACCCTAGACCTTGTCATTACTAATAACTTCAGTGCCTCAAACAACAGCACTTCAAACAGCCAACTCTGTTTCCACTACTTTCTGTATTTCTAGTTTACATTCTTTCCTACCACAGCTACAGCAGCCCTGCACCTATTAGCCATTGATCCACCTACATTATGTCTTCGCTTCACTGTCCAGGAGCCCTCTTTTTTCTCTTTACCATTTTAATTCCTTTACATAACACCCACCTCCTTTACCCTTCTTCCACTTCTACATTCAGGCTTGATTAACCACAAGCTTGATTCAGTTCAGATCATTGTCTCCTACAAGCCTATGCCTACGCAGCTGGAAAACCCGCCCCCCGCCCCCCCCAAGGTGAGGGCTTCAGGTGCTCCTTCTCCTATTTTCTCTCACAGTCTCTGAGGTAGCTGTTTTAATTCTTTCCTTTTCCCTGAAGCCCCCACATCTCTTCCTCACCTTCCCAATCAGACCTTGCCTCCTGTATCACTGAAAAAAAATTTTGGGAGAAAGAAGGAATCATCAAAGAACTTCCATAGATTCACTACCCCATCTCCTCCCTTCCATCTTGTGCCCATTTACTTTGTTGGATGATTTGGACAGAGAGAGGACATCATTCCAGCACTTCTATCCTTTCCCTCCTAGAACATCCACTCTTTCTGTCTCTGTTAGGTCATTCCCAACAGCATACAGATTGATCTTAAACATGAACACTGCAAGACTCCCCATTTCCCCTTAGCTCCTGCCCTCTCGCCCCTCATTACAGCCCATCTCCTCGAAGGCACCAGCTCTGGTTGCTGCCCAGTGTAACTCCTGAACTCTGTCATCATTGCACTAGTATTAGGACTGGGTGTTGTGTTAGGCGACTTAGTATAATGATATATTTTCTTTTTGTTTTTTTCTTTAAGCAGCATTATATTTCAGGTGATCATGATTTTCTGCCTTTTACTTATTTGTTCTTTCTAAATTTTCTATGATGAATATACAATACTTTGGTTAAAGTGAGAAACAATAAAAATTATATAAAAAGCAACACCATATTTTATGAACACTTTACAATCAATTTTTACAGCAAAAATTGGCAGTGGGTTGCGGTAGATTGGGCCTCGGGAGTGGGGCCAGTTCTACTCCTGACTTGCTCTTGGGAAGCCGCTTAACTTCTCTGAATTTCAGATTCCTCAGCTGTGAGGGAAGGGGGAAAACTGCCAATTCCCCAGCCTTCCTTTCAACAATGTTGTGATTATCTTAAGAGAAAGTAAATATGAACATGCTTTGGGCTAATGCAAAAGTCAGCCCTCACCCAGACATTTGTGGTGAACTATATGGATGAGGAAATGGGGATGCTGAGGTAGGGCATGTCTGTAGCCACATCAAAGGTGAACACTAACAAGCTCATGTTTTTATGCTTCTTGGCCAGACTCTTCTCTGTGTCCCAATTTCTTCATCTGCCCCACTTCCAAAATATCCAGAAGATGGGGTCTTCCTCCCTCTATCAAAGATGACAAGAAGAGGGTGCTGTGAAGGCACCTTGGGTTACCACTTACTGTAGAGATATTGAGGGAAGGCCACTCAAGGCATTTGGGTTTTTTAACACCTGTTAGAGAGGATGCTCCTTAGCCATGTGGGACCCTCAAAGAGATTGGCCTAATGGTTTCATTGTGTTGAAATTGTGATCTGGAATCTACAACACCAAGGCCTGCTTGGGCGTGGGCACTCTGACTCATGTGCATGTAGAACATGGAGTGTTTGTGTCAGTTGTTTCACTCCTACTCTGTTCTTTATTTTCTTCCCATGACTTGGCTTAAACTTCTAGGAAGTTAAGGAGGAGAAGGCTCACTGATAACCTTAGAGGGAATAGATTTGGTACATTTCCAGGCATGACCCATTTGCTATGTTAATCACCTGCTGAGTGAAGAAGTATCTCCCTTCCTTTCACTTGTCCTTAAGTTCAGCCTTTGATCCAAGATTTGATGTAAGAACCCCTATTTTGATTACTGGGGCAAGTAATTCTCAGGGCATTGAACTGGCAAACTAATTCCCTCACTGCCCAGCCCTCCGTGGTTTGACTTCTGGGTTCCTACTTCCCCGGAGGATGCTTACCTCTGCTTTCTCCCAATTGCCATCCCATCCTTCACACAGAAGGGAATAACAGTTACTGAGGTCTACTTTGTGCCAGGGGCATTCATATAAATTGCTCCATTTAATCATCAAGACAGCCTTTTCAGGTCCACATTAACCTAGTTAACTGATATTCTTTGACCCCACTGTATAGAGGTGTATAGATGAAATGAAGCTCATGGGGATTTGAAGAGAATGCTCCTTCTACCTTGGTTTGTCTAAGGCTTTTCCTCTCTAAAGTTTTTCTTGAGAGCCCCTCCCTCTCTACCCATTAAAATGGAAGGAATGATTTGATCCCATGCATCCTCAACCTTCATCTTTCCCTACTGAAGAGCACATAACTGAAGTTTTATCTGTGAATGTGCTGGAAGGCTGACCAGATCCATCTGGACAGGGCCACCAGAGGCTGCTTCGTGCTCAACAGTAGTGTTTCCTGGGGAAGGAGAAGGACTCCATCCAAAAGGCTCAGAAATGACAAGTTGGTTTTTTTGATAATTGGATTGTTAGAGTTTTCAGGGAAAGATTCTGAATCCAGAGAAGCACAATCTAAATGTAAATGAATGTTTACATGGGTATTTGGAGGGACCAGGGAGTCGGAATACTGATGTGGTGGTGCTCCATAACACGCAGGGATATTGGTGGCGAGGGGTGGGGTATTACCCCTCCTCCTTGTGTTCCCATCTCAATAGAGAGAAATGGATCTGCTCTGGCTTAAGGGCCTCATCAAGCCCGTTTAAGCCTTGTTGTCAATCAGTCAATGAAAACACAAGAATGGAAAAATACAGGCTGAAACAGAGATGCGTTTTTGCCACCGAAATGAGGAAGAAGAAGATAGTGAGATACCAATCCTGTGTAATTCAACCATGTTGCTCCAACCCTCCAAAGCAGGGAACAGTGTTTGATGCATTGTAGGCTCTTAATAAATATGGAAATGAATGAATAACCCCAAATAGTTGTCTAATTCCTACAACTGGTTAAAATTAAAACACAAAACCAAAAATAGGAGCTGGTTCTGGAGAGTGTGGGTGGAACAGTATTGACAAATTTACATAACAAGACATTTGTCACTTGTAGACTAGAGGAATTGGCACTGGGCACAGTTCGATTAACTGAGATCCAACTGGAATATTTATAGTAGAATGTGTGGCCCTAAAGGATTTATGTAAATTATCCAAGATCTAATTTTCTTATCTATCTTTCTGATAGAGATGATAGTAGTAGTTTCCTCACAGATGTGTTGTGAAGATCAAGAGAGAAAATGTATGTCAAAATATTTTGCAATCTGTGAGGGCTATAAAAATGTCACAGCTCTGTAAGAATTGCTGCAGGTAACGAATTAGCCTCTGATCACATGACTGATCTGGAAAAGTCTACCCGCCACCACCTGAGCTTTCTCTGTGTCTCTACCTGACTGATCCCTTTGAAGAGATGAGCCATAGAAGCCTCAGTTTCTGAAATATGGCCCTCTTCCTTCTCCCTGTGTTTGCTTTTCTTCCTGCACCTGCCCTAGGCTGCCCCTGCCTGTGCTCACCTTGTGGGCAGTGCCCAGGATGCTGTCAACTCTTCCCTGCTCAAATGCTAACCACTCTCTAGATAAGCAGGCATGGCTATGAGCCCTGGGCAGCAGGTCATATGAGTGGTGATGGCAGTGCTGGGGAGACAGTGGGATCCCATGGCAGAGTATGGCCCAGCATGAGAGTAGGTAAAAGGCAGGTGAACTAAGCATTCTTTCCTACCTCCGCATTTTCTGATTGAAAAGAGTGGGTGAGTGTGCCCAAGAGTAGGGGGCAGTACTCAAAACTTTGCTGCTGTGATAGAGCAAGTAAAGTGAGCTGGTTTAGATGGTGTTGGGTTTACAAAGCCTTTTCACTTCTGTTCCATCACATAGTCCTGACAATATCCAGGTTAGGTGGGGCTGCAACTCCTATATGTCCAAAGAAGCGACTGAGGCTTACAGTGACCCACCCAAGCTCCCTTGACAGGTGTCTGGAAGAGTGCGAGCCCAGGAAGAGCCTCCTGACTCCATGTGTTTTTGTTCCTTTGCTGCCATTGGCAGATAAACACACATGTGGTGCTGGTTTGTGTAGCAAGCTGATTTGGTAGAAATGAATGAAGAAAACTTTAAAAAGTTAATATTTTTCTGACACAAAAGTAATAAGTGCATATTGTAGGAATTGTAAAAACACAGAAAATTCTAAAGAAAAACCTAAAATCATCCAGCATCTCCCCATTCAGAGACAAACATTGTTAGCATTTACTGTACTTTCTTTGCTCTTTCTTATGTGCTTATCCTAGATTGCAATTTATATGCAATCATGTATCATATTTTTCTACTTAACATATCCCAAGCATTTCCTGCATCAATAAAAACTGTTATAATTGTGATTTTTATTGGCTTTATAACATTCCTTTCTATGTGCATAACCTAATTGACACAAGCAACCCCTATTCATTGGTTACTTAGGTTAGGGTGGAATTTTTTGTTGATTGATTCCTCGGGTCCCATAGACACCAAAGCAGTGTCTCAGCTGACACATGTTTCAGGAGTTAGACTATTTTCAGAGATTTTCAGTCTTTTAGGTTGAAACAATTTGTCTCTAAATAAGCCAGCCACTTACATACTTAACAAAGAGTAAACACATCATTCAACAAGAATGTAAGTGTGTCATGTCCCCGCATCCAGTTCAGATCTTATATTCTTGTTGAAGAACTTGCAATATTGTATGGCTGAGAAAACGAAAGCATGAGAAAGAAGCAGTGTAAGGCAGATGCTTGTTGCCATTACACTTGTTTCCCTCAGCAGGTTGGGAGTGAGTCATGTGCTCAGTGATTCACTTGGTGGACAGGGCCATGTAACTTCTGAGCAGTTCGCATTTGTGGGCTGAATAGCCTGGACATAGGTATCAACTATGACAATTAACATGCACTGAATGTTTTCTGAGTCCCAAGAACCCTAGGAAATTCCACATGGGAACCTCTTTATCTTCCTCCTATAAGAAGACAGTGAAGCATAGGGAGGATTCAAAGACCCAACAACTAGAGTCAAGCTACTTGCCAACTGGGTGACTTTAAACAAAATTGTTAAGCTCCTTGTGCTCTGTTTCCTCAGCTGTAGAATGGGGATAGAAAAATGTTTGCATCATGGGATTGTTGAGTGGATTACCTACATTAAGAGAGGTGAAGCATTTAGCCCAGTGACAAATAGTAAGCAGGCAACAAAGGTGAACTCCTGTTGCTTAACCTCCCAAGAAACTTCCCAGTAGGTCCATCTTATGGAGGCTGAAATTGAGGCACAGAGAAGTTAGATGCCTTGCCCAAGTCACACAGACACAAAAGGAATCCCCAAAACTGGACTCCAGAGGCTGCACTCTAATTGCTATGCTATCTTACCCAGAATGAATTTCCATCAGGAAAGGAGAGCCCTGCAAAGCGAAGCAGGGCACGCTAACTTTTGTACATGGTCAGGTCTTGGAAGATGAAAGCAGGCCTGAAAAGGGGAGGGATGACTAGAGACGTCGGTTTGCCAGGGTCCCAGGCAATGATAAAAAGATTCTATGCCAGCTATAGTCTTTTGGTCTTTAGAAAGGGAGAAGGGTGGGGGACCTAAAATATTTCTGGGTACAACGAGGTGTCCTGTGGGGTGCTGGCTGCTGTACTGATGAAGCAGTATTTGCAAATGACTCAAATTTGATGGAAGAAAGCACTGCCCCTGCACTGGTATAGGCGGGTATACTCCGTGTGGAGGCATTGGCCTGGGCAGGAATCAGAGGGGACTTGGTTTTGTTCCCATCATTCACTCTTCTCCAGTCAAACTGAAGTTCCATTGTACCCCTCCTCAGTTTCATTCTCTTTCCTTCCTCTCTACTAATAGGAATTTTGGCATGGTGTCGATTTGTCTATTTATTTCTATATTACACAAAGAATACCATAGTATTTGCAACTTGCTATTTTCACTTATTTTTGTGTTGCTGTAATCTATCTCATGCTCTAGTTCATTTTAACTACTGTGTAGTAGTTCATCGTATGAATATTCGGTTATGTGTCTATTTCCTTATGAACATTTCTATTTTGTGGATATTGGCTGTTTCAAATAATATTGCAGTGAGCATTTTTGTACCATTGACTTTGTACAAATGTGTAAGGATTTCCACTCTTGGTATCAAGCTCTATTATATAAAATGAATATTATTTTCCCCCTCAGTTGCCTGTAACTGGATAATGTAAGATTATATGTGAGATTTTTTTTTTAAGGATTTCATGAAGCACTCTTGTAAATCACTGGATTAGTTTTCTTTTTAAGGAGGATGGCACTATGATGATATTGGAAGATATTTAACTAGGATTGGAATTGTTGAACTACAAGATAGGTACATTTTTAATTGCTAAATTGCTTTCCAAAAGGATTATAGGAATTTATACTTCTCCCATCACTGTATGAGAGCTATTGTTTCCTCACATTCTCTCCAAAATTTGATAATATTTAACTTATCTGACGATATCTTGTAGTTTTGAATTTTGTCGTTATTAGGGACATTTCCTTCTTCTGTGAATTGCTTGTCTATGTGTCTGACCATTTTCTGGTGGTGTATTTGTCTTTTTCTTAATGACTTTAGGAATTCTTTACATAGCCTGTATTCAAATCCATATAGTTAGCTTTCCCCCAAGTTCATAAATATATTCTTCTATATTTTATTATAATAATGATAAAAGTTTGAGTTTTTTACGTATAGACATTTAATTCAACTGGAGTTTGTGTGTACAATATGAACCAGGGATTCAGTTTTGTTATGTGACATGTGGAAAACCAATTATTGAGTAGAAGTGCAGTTTATTTAATGATTATTGGTTTATTTAGATGTTCTAAATTTTTCATGTGTGTTTGTAAACACATGTCTATCTGTATTTATATATACCACATCTATATCTTTATCTCTCTGTAACTCTATATATCTACCTATCCATCTGTCTAATTTTTCATGTCATTTAATTTATTGAACTTAAATTCAGTTTTTTGTAGAATATTCTTATGTAGGTGTAGTTCATCACTTTTTCTTTCCTTTCTCATTGGGCAAATTTGCTTGAAGTTTTGTTTTTTACTAGTCATCCAAAACCCAGCTTTAAGTTTTATAGATAATTAATGTATTTTTGCTATGAATTTTTATTTCTATATTTTTAATTCCCTTCTATTTTCTTTCAGTTTTAGCTATTTTATATTTTTCCTACTTTTTGAATTGAATGTTTAACTCATTTATTTTTACTATTTAATACATGAGTTTAAGACTATGAATTTTTCTGTAATTCTCTGCTTTCATCGACTCCCATAAACTTGATATACTCATATAGCACTTTTATTGTTATTCAGTTCCAAGTATCTCATATCCTCCATTCTAATGTTATTTTCTTTAACTCATTGATTACCTAGAAGCATATTTTTACTTTTCAAATTTTTGCTTTTATTTTTTTCTGTTTTATATTATTTTAATTACCTTATAGTAATATAGGGAGTTCTTTATGACATAGATTCTATGAAATTGCTGGAAACAAGCTTTATGACCTAGTCAGTAGGTGATCAACTTAGGATGTTGTGTGTAAAAAGAATGCATATTCTCTACTTGTTGGGTCCCAGGGCTCTTTGTATCATTATTAGATCAAGATTAACATTAGTGTTATTCAAATCTATTTATTTGCTAATTTTTGGTCTGTGTGATCTCTGACTAACTGATATGTGAAGAAAATTCTCAGTAGCTGCATTGACTTGCCAACTCATTCGTGTAATTCTGTAACTTTTTGCTTTATGTGAGAAGATACTGTTGTGCTCACACAACTTCATGATTGTTTTATCTCCTTGATAGGTTTGTCTGTGGAAAGTATAGTTAGTACTCTATATTCTTGCTGTTAGATTGGGGCCATCTGACTCATTGTGGACAATACACTGTGAGGAGAAGTGACATGTGTCATCTCTCGGGTGCCTCCTTCATTTCTTTCTTGCTTGCCATATTCCTCTTGGCGTGCATATGTTCCAGATGACATAGCTACAATATGGAGGCATGTTTCCTAACCTATGTAAGACTTTGTATAGTAGGCTATTGGGATTTCGGGTGTTTGTCAGTCATAGCAGTGCTAATTATCCCAAAATATAGTCTTGTTATTATACTTTTTGCCAAAACTTCTATTTCCCATTTTGTTCATACTTTATCAACTCCTTTATTAATAACATCAATGTTAATCTCCTTCTTTATCCCCATATAATTGCAATAAAATTATCAAAACTAGAAAATTAACATTGGCACAATACTAATCACTAATCCATAAATGTTATTCACATTTTTCCAATTGTCCTGGGAATGTCCTTTTTCAGGACCAGGACCCAATCCAGGATTACTCACTGCAATTTAGTTGTCATATCTCCTTCATCTCTTTCAATCCGGGATAGTGTCTCACTATTTCTTTTATCACCTTAACATTTTGAAGAGTACTAGCCAGTTAAGTTTTGTAAAATGATCTTCATTTTGGGTTAGTCTCATGTTTCTTCAAAATCAAATTCAAGTTAATTTTTTGGCAATAACACCATAAACATGATGATATACTTTTCTTAATACTATGTGATACCAATTTGTTTCAATACTGATGATATTAACTTTGATCACTTGCTTACGGTAATATCTGTCTGTTGGGTTTTTCTGTAAAGATACCATTTATTTTTAAAGACTTTGTAGCTCTGTAAAGTTACCATTTTTTCCTTTTGAAATTTGTACGGGGGATACTTTGAGACATACAAACATCCTGATTCTCATCATACTCTCACTCATTAATTTTAGTAGCCATTGGTGATTCTTGCCTATGACACTTAATATTACGATGCTTTGAAAATGATGGTCTTTCTACTTCCATCATTTCTTTTACAATTATTAATTGAAATATACTATAAGAAAGGACAGTCTCTTTTCTGTATTTACTGATTAAATTTTTAAATTCATATCATTATAAGCTCACTTTTTTTCCTATTGATCATAGTATGATCCATTACTATCATTGTGTTATTGCTCAGAATCTCTCAGATTTGTCATTGGGAGTTCCTTCAAGTTGGCTTGTGTATCCTTGTGACATGCCCCTATCATTTCTTGAGCATGTCTTTAGTTTTGTGCAGAAAAATTCACTATTTTTGGTGCCCAGTTATAAGAGATTTGACAAACCATACAGTCACACAACCACCCCCACAATCATGATACAACATTGTTCCGTTACTCCTAAATATTCTCATAAGCCTTCTGTAGTCAAGCCTGCCTGCTCTCCTCAGCTTAGGCAACCGCTGATTTCTTCTTGTCCCTTTAGCTTTGCCTTTTCAAGGACATCCAACAGATGGATTTGTACAGGGTGTAGTCTTTCACGTCTGCTTTCTTCCCTTCGCGTAATGTACTTAAGATCCATCTATGTCATCACATGTATCAGTAGCTTGTTCCCTTTCTCCCACTTTGTGTAAAAAAGACCTTAATCAGATACACTTGTTTGTAAAAGCTAATTGTGGTCAATAAGAATTGATAGATATTTGTTGTTGCTAAGATACCATCAAATAATTATATGTAATATGTACCACATTATAGATTTTTAGGGGAAAAACAATTGTAAGACTTCTGATATAAAAGATATTAAAATAGGAACAAATATGCTACTTGGGGTTCAGCTGATTAATACTGTAATTCCAGGCCAACCCAAGGAATATGGTGATGGTTTAGTAAATGTGGTAAACCTGATAGGTGGTAAGTCTAAGATTTTTAAAGTTGCTTCAAAATACTGAAACTCACAGGTGTGCAACAAATATTTGTTGAAAACGTGAAGGATGGAATAATGGAGCCTCACTGAAACTTAGGGGCTTCCTAAAGTGGGGAGACTACCCAGGTAGTGATTCCTTGCCCCAAAGACCATCTGCCTTGCATTCCCAAACCTCCTGGCTGCTACCTGCAGTTCTCTCTGATGTTGCAATAGCAAGAGCTTTGGCACGTTCTCAACCTTGTGGGCTTGTGAGGCGACACAAAAGAGCAGCCAGTTAGCACACTGTAGTCATTGTCCCATATCTTCCCAGAAGCTTGTGTGGGGTCTGCCTGCCAGGCTGCACACCTGCTCCAGCTTGCCTAGTCAGTCACATGGCCCCCCAAGCAGCGAGTTCTCTTACACGAGACAGCCCTGCACCTGTTTTCTTTATTAATTTACTTTTTTTTTTTTTTTTTTTTGCTTTTTGGTATGTGGGTACCTCCCTGACTGGGAATCGAACCCAGGCCGCAGTGCTGACAGCGCCAATGCCGGAGCCCTAAGCCACTACACCATCAGGGAACTCCCTGCACCTGTTTTCTTGAGTCAGGTAAGTAAATGTATTTATGGCATGAGCCAGATTTCACCTTTGATGCATGCTGAGAGCCCCCATCACAGGTGACAGAAGCCAGTTGCACCTCAGGGGCAGGGGTGTGCCTCTGGGGCTTACAAGGGTGGTCCCTTTCCACACCCCTGTGCTTCATACTTGAGCCAAAGGGATATATTATAAAACACATTTTAAATACAATCACTGCTTTGGAGTAGCTTTCTTGCATTTTGGAGGCCATATACCATTTTGGAGAAGGTTCTTGTCGCACTCTTGCTGAATATTCCTGTCCTTTTAGGCAGGAAGTAAGGGTGTATAGAATCTCAGTGTTAAAGGACCCTGGTCATCCAGTCAAGCCAACCAGGTGACCGTTGTTACTCGGACAGTTCTCTATGCCTCCCTGCCTCCCCTGTACTGTGGGATGGCTGATGCCAATTGCATCACCGTTTAGGTCTCCCCTGGGAATTTCCAGATATCTTCACTCAGCAGCATGGATAAGCTAGGCTCCCAGCTACCAGTAACTCTTGGTGCCCTAATTGGGAGCAAGAGTTAGAGGCCTGGGTTTTGTCTGGTGATCTGGAAGCTTGATTGTGACCAACTTCCTGATGGACTAGGATTTGATTTAAAAGTTCAGTCCTTTTCTTTCTTTCTTTTTTTTTATTCTTATAGGCAAATGGTGTGTCCATAGAAAAACCCTCTTAGTTTCTCTTTTTTTTCACCTTTGTTTCTGCATAGGACAAAGGTTTCTTTATTAGAATGCTATAAGGTAAATTACTAAGGGTTACTAAGATTTGGTATCCAAAACTAAAACTGCTAGTTTCAGAATTTACCCAAACTTCTTCTCCTTTGGGATGTTTAGGTTAAAGTTGTTTTCTGTAATTGTTATAGATCTGTAAAATAGAAAATCCATTCATGCCTCATTGAGAGGTGACTGCATTTGCCAGCTTTGCGTAGATCACAAAGTATCCTTTGGACTTAAGACAATTGAAACCCTCAGTGAAAAAGAGCTCATCCATGTTTTAGTTTAGAAATCTTAGCCAAGGAGCTGGCTGGGTAAACAGTGATCAAAAACACAAATGGTATTCAATGAAGGAAATTAGTAATACAGCTTAAGTATGCACTGAACCTTTTATTAAAATATCTTGGCTTATTAAATGCCATATTTAAAGTTGCTTTCCAAATACAGTTTTAATACTGATTATAAGTGCACTGTAGCATACTTTGTGCACCCATTTAAAGAGAAGTATGCTTGCGCCGTGTAGTCATAAAACCTGTAAACTGCCATTTCGTAAGTGGGTAAGAAGTAAATTGTCACAGAAACTCAGACTTGCAGCAGCGGCAAATAAAAGGAAGAAGTTTCTAAATGCTGACACTGGTCATGAAACTGATATTTTATTTAGAAGTCCTTGCAGCACAGAGCTCCCGGAAATCATGTTTATAGTCTGCGTGCAATAGAAATACAAGCAATAGTGTATATTTTGGCAGGTAGTGCCCGATTTAGTTGTAATAATTCACAGCACTGCTCCAGGGCTTCCATATCGCTCCAGGCAAAAACCTGTATTATAAATTATAGCACACAAAGCTGAATTTGACCTACCAGTTGATGCATAATAAACTGACTTAATTCTGAATATTAACTACACATTGTGGCCTAAAGGTTTTATGCTCTCTAAATGTAACAATAAATTATACAAAAATCTTCCTCTTGGGTGAAGCCTAAATATAAATAAATCCCCAAACTTTATACTATGCCGAAAGACTGGTTACTATAGATACCAGAGAGAATATATTAATCTTAGATATTATTGCCGAATAAAATAACTTTAGAGTATCACTAAGTATCTGAATTAATTATGGAAACTTTGGGGAGAAGTTTCAGTACTTTAATAAACCACTTCCCATTTGCCCCATTTCTTGAGTGGTAAGAAAGATACACCTGTCTCTTCAGTGATCAGTATGAGTAAAATTTGTTTTTAAAAATTCTCCCCAGTCCCAAGCACGGGGTTTAGTCCATATAAGTGCTCAGCAATTATTTGTCAGTAAATGGATGAATCAGGAATGTTTCAAAACACCATCATTTGATGAAAACAATTTTGGCTTTGAGGAATGGGTATCCCTGGATTTAGATATTTTGTTATACAAATGTCTTCCTGTGTGATATTGAGCAAATCACTTTTAGCCCCTTTGAGCCTCTTCACTATGTGTAAAAGAGAGTTTAAGGAAGAAAAAGATCCATTCCTAGCTCACATAATTATGACTTGTGAATATTTGAGACCAACATCTGTGAAGTATTTTGAAAGTTATCATTTTTTAGCCAGAGATATCATATGCAAAGAAACCATCAGTCCTCACAGGAGGGGACTGTCTTTGCCATGTTTGCATCATGTGACTCCATCCCTACCTGGCCTCAGTAGATTGGACCTGGGGCACAGAGATCTTCTTTTTTGAAAATTTGAACTGAGAGATCTGGAGCCTGAGAGTGGGTTCATAACTATATCTAACCAGGAAGTTTCTGCTGGAGGCCTGGTTCTATTTCCTGCCCCCAGTTTCTTCTATAAGCTACCCTTGTATCCTAATAATAAGTCTCATTTTCCTTGAATTATATTGAGAAGGGTTCTATTTCTGGCAACCAAACAACCCTAAGACAGTTTTATGTAAGTCCCGTATCCATTTCTTGAGCACCCACCATAATTCAGACTCAGAAATTTTGGTTTAATATTCAGAGGATAAAACAGCACTATAGTATGAGTCAAAATGCATATATATATATATATATATATATATATATATATATATATATAGTGTTTAAATGATAGAGAAGGGAGGAATAATATTTGCTCAAGGCTGAGGGGTAGATTAGGAGAGTCCTAATAGATGAGAGGCCTTACAGGCATCCCTTCTGTTTTATGTAATGGCCTCTATCATGGTGCCGGCTCCCCTTATGTCTTGTGTGAACCATAATAACAGCTCCTACCTGCCATCTTTGCCCTCATTTTGCCCTCATACTGCTATCAGAGTTACCAGGTAACATCAAACATATTATATCAAACACCAATCCTAAAATGACCCTTAAAAGATCCCCCTACACCTATGGGTTAAAGTCCAAACTCCTACTATGGCATACCTAACACACTAGGTCCCAGAATGCCCTTTCAGACTTAGGCCCTACTACTGCTCCACACCCTCTGGGCTCCAACCATTTGAACCTGTCCTTGTTTTTGAACACATTTTACACTTGCTTCTGTGCCTTGGCATGTACCATTCTCTCATCTTTTCCTGAAAATCCATTGCTCTTCCTTGCAGCCTTGGCTAAAATGCCACTACCTCTCTGAGTCTTCCTGTGATCTCTTTTCAATGGTAGCATTAATGTTTTAAGAGTCTATCTGTGTCTACACAATGCATTATACATCTCAGCACAGCATATTATAGTGAAATGTTTATGTGTCTGTCTTTCCTTCTCTTAGGAAGGAACTGGAAGGCAGGACCTGTGCAATGTAGCTTTGCATTTCCCATGAACCAAGGGAAGGAGCTCATGGGAAGGGCTCAGTGAAATGGGTGCTTAATTGGACAGGGATGCAATTTGACTTGGTCCTGGAACTGCGGCTAGGATTTTTCGAAGGCAGATGCAGGACAGAGGCTGCACTAAGGGCCAAGAGAGCAAGGGTCTGAATGTGAAGCAGGCAGGAATGTTCAGAGCAGATCCAGGCAGAGTGTGTCCTTTAGTTTGGCTGGAACAAAGGGAGGAGATAATGACGATAAAGGAAGAAGATAATGTGGGAAACATTGGTTGCGATCCTGTTGTGAAAGATTTTAATTTTTAAAATCTGAGCTTAATTTTGTACGCACCAGGGAGCCATTTCCATGGAGAGTAATGGCGACACATCAAACCCGCCTTTCAAGGACATTAACCTGGGGCGCCGTGCAGAGGGTGGACCGGAATGGAGACCCCCAACCTCTCATATGCTCCAGGGAGGAGGCCCAGCCACCACCTCCCATCGTTTCGTCTTCTTAGGTTTTTCCTTATATTTTACCATTCTCTTTTTAGACAAATTAAAGAAAAAAAAAAAAGAGTCATCCACCATGGCAGCCTCCCTTTCCTTCCTCTCAGGTGTTGTAAGGGTTTTTAGAGCTTTGAAGCATCTGATAGACAAGAACAAGGGCACATCATTCCCATCCAGATGAGCGCCCTGACTTTCATTTTTAGCAACGCTGGAGCGATGGAAATGGTTTGATATGGAGACACGCTTGACCTGTTCTATTTTTGCCATGCTTTCAGGCCGCTTAACACGAACACTGGGTTCCTGCTTCCATGAGGGAATTGGAAGGTTTCATTTTTTCCCTTGGTGGCATTGATTTCCCCTGTGGCTCCCTAAACTCAGCGAAATTCAGAAACCACAACCTCCAAGTCTCAGCTGCCTTTTAACACAAATATCACCTCCTCCTGCAAGCCTTCTGGGATTCTTTACCACCCCCCACCCCTCAAGCCTGAAGTGACCCCACATCTCCAGTATTTCCTATTTCTACCTGTATTATGATTATTTGGAGGAAAAGACTTTATGTGCCTAGTAGCCTGAAATCTTCTTGCAGGTAGAATCAGGTCGTATTCATCCTAATACCCATCTCCCTACCCTGTTTCAATTGTGTCCATGGTTCTGGCACATAGCAGGTACCAATATTTTACATTTGAATAACACTTATATTTTGCATGAATTTTCTACATATCAGAAAAGGAAGGCTTTGTCATCCCCACTTCCATTTTGCACATGAGAAAATCAAGTGTTTGAATGATATACCTAAAGTTGCACAAAATGGCAGAGACCAAAATCCATTTCTTTATTCCAAATGCATAAATACTCTTTCTACTATACCCTCCTACCTCATGCTGTCTGATGAATGAGTGAATTTGAATTTTAGATCAGACTTTTTTTTTAATTACACAGAATTTTAGTGAGGAAAGAACCTGTTGAAATGTCATCACACTCTGTAGCATCCTGGGGAGGCACATGTGACAAGCAGAGTAGTGCGGGAAAGTTCCTTGATCTGTCTGAAACGTTTAAAATTCAGCCATTAATCATAACAGCTGCATTCTTGCTTCAAGTGATCAGCTGCTAATGATCCTGACACTCTGAGTTTTAGAAATTCCTATTAATTGTCCTTAAAAAAGGGGGGGCAGGAATGAATAATCTTGACTTCATTTGTGAGGAGAGAATTGATCTCACTCTTAGTTGCTCTCACTTTCCCTTTTTTTCCCCTTCAAAGTAATTTAATCTGAAGTGCAGTTATTTTCTGGGCCCTATTTGTCTGGGTCTGACTCTTGCAGGCTGCATGTTCCAGGTAGTGGTTTGGCCCTCAGAATCCACAGGGGGGATGCTGTGCAGGGGCTCCTGAGAGCCGATCCACGGGAACTGGCTTAGCGTTACGGCGGGACCCAGCCAGGAGACACAAGATAGGACTCGAGACTGCAGGTGGTAGACATCCAACCCACACTAATGGTAGTGAGTTTCTTCAACATTTGGAAGACAGTAAAGCTTCAGAGATAATATACGAGTACATATGTATGTGTCTACACACATGGATATATGTGCTTATGCATATATGTGTGCATGTGTATATATATGTGGGAGGGTGTGTCTATACTTCTTTATCTATGTTATCTATAGGTCATCACCCTTTGTGATACCTACTTAATACTAAATCTCTTGGGTTTTTGCTTAGGCCCTTTTATTCTTTGCTCATAGAGTGATAGAATTTGGTAGGAACGTTTGGAGGTTTTCAAAATGGGTTATTTCTCATCTTAACCTGCTATGCACAGTAATCAGTCAGTCTTCAGTAAGTCAGTAATGATCAGAAAGACAACCATCCCATGCCGATACCATTCAGTTGCTAATAGGGGAGGAGTTTAATTTTCTTTCTCAAGGGAATATTCCTGAGATGACTTCATCAGGGTTCTTTCTAATCATTTGTGTTTAGATGTTCTATATGAACCTGTGTATTAGTTTGGCAGGGCTGCTGTAACAAAATACCACAAACTGAGTGGCTGAAACAACTGAAATTTATTGTCCGCCGGTTCTGGAAGTCAAAAGTCCAAGACCTAGTTGCTGGCATGGTCCTGTTCCCTCTGAAAGAGCAGGGAAGTGTCCATTCCAGGGCCTCTCTCCCAGCTTCTGGTAGTCCTTGGCTGGGGCAGCGTAACTTCAGTCTTCACATGACATTCTTCCCGTGTGAAATGTCGCCTTTCAGTGGGGACACCAGTCATGTTGTATTAGAGGCCCAGTCTACTCCAGCGTGACCTCATCCTAACTAATTACATCTGTAATAGCCTATTTCCAAATAAGCCACATTCTGAGGGACTGGGAATGAGGACTTCAATGTGGGAATTTTGAGGAGACAGCCTTCCCCTCCAGAATAGAGGAAGTAGCTTTGCTTTCCGGAACCCCGCAGGTAGCAATGCCCTAGAGTCATTTTCCCTTTTCTTGAAAAATAGCACGTGTCCAGCCAAACAACTTTCTCTCCCCTTTCCTGCCTGTACACTGTGGGAAGACTTGCTTTATTTTTGGCCCGTCCCTGTTTCCTTGAGTCCAGCTTGGTAGGCTTTCTCCCCGGTAGGCGATTGGATCCATAAGCCATGTCCCTCTTCTCTGTAGCTAACAGTTGTGCAGACACACCCTCGGTGTTCTCTCCAGGGCACACATTGTCATTTTTTGCAACACACAGAGGATGAGAGTTTTCCAAATCTTCAAGTTCTGGTTCTTTTTGGCTTAGTGGCTTAGCAGCTCCTTCTTCAATTTCTCTCTCCTCCTGTGTATAGTTGCACTGTACTATGCATAGTAGAGAGAAAACAGGCCACACCACCAACACTTCACTTAGAAACCTCTTCAGCTAAATATCCAGATTCATCACTTACAAATTCTACTTTCCATAAATGGTAGAAAATAACTTGGCCAAGTTCTCTGCCACATTATAACAAGGATTTCCTTTCCTAATTAAATCTGCAATGACCCTATTTCCAAATAAGGTCACATTCTGAGATACTGGGGGGTTAATATTTTAACATAAATTTTGAGGGGACACAGTTAAACCCACAATGACCTGTTAAATTTTCAGTGCTCTAGAAGGATCCAACTATCCCCTCACTGCAATTCCACATTTTGTTTTTGATATAGGTATCCTCACATGACAAGATAGCCACCAGAGATGTCAGCAATTAAGCCAGTCAACTTCTATGGAAAAAACTTCATGCCTACATGACTTGCTGGGCAATGTCTGAGGTCCATGTTCTGGTGCAGCTAAGTTGGCAGGCATTAAATAATAATAGATACTATTTACCAAGTTCCTGTAACACATGAAGGACTAGTCTAAGGTCCTGATAGGTCTTATATAATCCTTAGAAAAATAATACAAGGTGTTATTTGTAATACCCATTTTACAGATTAGAAAAACTGAGGCTCAGGTAGTTTAAGAGACTTGTTCATGGTCATGTCTGCAGAGATCCATGCCTTACAGTGTCTCAGAAACCTGTTGCCATGGTTGAGTCAGTCCGGAATCATCTACAGACCTAGCATACGCTCTGTTTTTGGTAACTCATCAACACACTCTTACCCTGTTGAGACTCTAGGTCCAGAGACCCAGGAATCCTCCCATTGAAAAACAGTTTTTAGTTTTGGTTGACTTTCTAATTTGTTACCACATCCAGAGAGAAGATCAGTGGTCTGCTGACTTGGTTGGCACTTTGGCCCCTGACTTGTTTCTTCTAGCCCCTTGCTAAGGATCAGGCCCCTGCCCTTGACATCCTGGCTACTGGCTATAATCCTGAGCTCATTTGGTAGGACCTGCTTAGAACAGGACTTGCTAGAGAGCATGCACTCTACCCATTTGAGCACTCTCCATGTAGACTGAGATCAGCTTGGATCATACCCTAAATTTTCCAGGTCCTCATGGATGTCATGATTAGCATTGCTGTGCATTCCTTTGGTGGAGTGGGTTTGGCAACTATTATTTCTGGGTAATTAAATAAATAAATATTTTTGATCACCTGTTATTACCAGACACTGCACTATATGTTAGATTAATAACACTGAAAGCTACAACTGTGATGCCTTCCCTCTTAAGAGTACCTCAGTATCACCCCAAACCCAGTTAACTCCCTTGAGGTCTCATTGTTGACATCTTAGTATACTCCATAGCTAGGGCTGCATGAGTTAGATAGAACACACACAGGACAGAAACCCATGGAATTCTTGAGGTGAAATTTGCAAATATTCTGTGCTCCAAAAAATTTCAAGTTGTAGCTGTTGATGTAAGAAACATCTAAACCTATAAAGAACTTTTTTGAAGTTTATTTGAGCCAAACTGATGACAATTGTAGAGAAGCAAAATCTCAGTGGATTAAGAAAATGCTTCAGAAAAATGGCAGTTTTGCAACTTATTTTATATTAATACATTAGCATCATAGGAAGAGAGGTTCGGAGGGTTACATGCAATCCATTGGTGGTAGATTAAGGTGGTGGGAGAAAGCAAAGTGGGGAAATCTCTGGGATTGGACAAAAAGTAAAATGGAGAGATACTTCTTTTACATTGGTGGGTACAGGATAGTTAATAATTAACATTTATAGCCCATAGAAATGGTATTTGGGGAACAAGATAACAATGAGGGGTTCTGTGGTCTCTTGCTCTGGTGCAGTGGGTGTGCCCCAGGGGGTCTGCAAAAAGGTGTTACTCTAACATTCCAAGGGTATGTTGTCTTAGGTGCAAAAAGACAATAGACAGGCTAGCTTAAGGTAAAGATTGACCTTTGTCAAGGAAGCTACAGGCCAAGCATGTGACTACCCGCCGTGACCTGCTTTTAGTTAGAAACTTTTATGTTCCACCATCCATTGTGGTTACTTGTAGTCTCTGAGTTTGTAGGACCTGCCAGGCTGGCCTCCTCAGAGCTTGTTTAGTATGTGGCCCCTTTTTTGTCCACATAGACATACTATATTAGTCTGACTCTCATGCATTCTAATATCCTTGCTTGAGTAGATGATAAAGTAGTGAGATATGGTTCTTATTTTTTCTACTTGTATACCAGAGCCCAAAATTTGGACATACCCATAAGACTGTGTGATGTGTTTGTGAATGTCATCCATCTTACGTGCCAAGGAGCAGGAAGTTTGGTGACTGTGCAGTAGGTCAGTTTCAAAATATTATGAAAAACCCTAGCAAACATCTTGACGTCTCAGTGATCCACATGGATCTCTTATTCCACAAATTCCTTTACTCATGCTTTGAGTCTATTTATAAATGGTCTGTACCATCTCTAGGGATAGTAAGTTCTCTAAGTTTCCTAGCGTCTTTGTAAAGTTATATTTTCTTTCAATTGTTCCCAGATGGCTTCCTTCCAATTCAGAGACTGCACTCTAGTCCTTGCGTGTAGGGTTAGCTGAACAAGGCTGTGCCTAACTTCTCACTTCCCCTCATCGTTATCTTCAGAGACCTTGATTGGATTGTTTCTTAGTCTTGGTATTTTCAGGCTAAGGGAGCTGTATCATTTGAAACATTTCCTAATTCTGCAGAGGCTGCTGACACTTCATCATCTTGTCTTCCCATCACAATGGGTCTGCTCCGGCGGTTAGATCTCTAGAAGTGTGGCACCCAGGACAGCAGGGGGCCTCCCAGGCAGCACCCCACTCCCCACCTGTGCCTCTTTCCAGCAAGACTGAAATCTCTTAGCTCCATCTTCCTTGTTTTTATCCCCTTGAAGATTCCTTCAGCTGGGAGAGCATCCCTCTGAGAATTGTAAAGCAGCAGACATCCCATAAAAAGGGAAACAAATTTTGTTGGGGTCACATCATGTGCTGTCATTCCAGGCATTTGATTTTAGATTCTGAAGTTCTGAAAGCCCTTGAAGAGTGGAATCCCCTGCTGGGAGGCTTCACAGGGAGACCCTTGAAGCAGGCTTTATTTCAAGTGTGAAGACCTGGTTTATTAGAAGCACTAGGGGGAAAAACTCAAACATGAGACTTCGCACATGCTTGTGAAATTCACGTAGGAGAAGAGACATCTTGGGATCAATCAGAACCAGCTGGCCACCTGGTTGGACGGAGACGGTAGGGAGGGGTGTGGTGGAGACTTTAAAAATTCTGCCTTGAACAAAGTTCCCTGGCTCCCAGGGGTTGGCCAAAGATGACTGAAATCTGCTTGGGCTTGTGCTGAGGTCCAGTCCCTGGAGTGAATGGCATCTGCCACAGGTGGCAGGGGATTCTGTTCTTCCTTTTTAATAGAAGCCTTTGTGGTGCATGGTTTAGAATCTCTCAACCCCACCATTCCTGCTCCCTGTAAAGGATGACTTGTCTACACCGAGTGTTGGATACAACTTGTAAAAGTAGTCTTGCTCTTCACCAAATGCTGATGGAAAATTAGGTTTCGTCCATACTCGCAACTGAAGTCAACCCAAAGACTTGGCTTAACTAAGAGTGGGCCAGTGAGAAAGAAAAGTAACCATCTTAGTGATACATCTGTCTTTTAGGGAACTTTCACTAAAAACTGTTTTTTACCCAAAGTGACACTATTTTATGTTCAGCCACTTGTAGGTATAGAAATCCAAATGAGGAGGTAAGGGAGGCACAGGGGTATAAGGAAAAAGCCGTGGATGTACTGAAATGAGCAGACTTTCAGGTCACGGAAATCCAATCTCTTCCAGTGATCTCAGGCGAGTTAATTAACATCTGAAGGATAAGGACATCTGTTAGACAGTTTGTCCTGAGATGTAAATATGATCATGTCTATAAGGTGGTTGATACCATGTGCAGCACATGGTAGGTATACAATAAATGTCAGTTCTCTTTTCATCATCAGAGGCACTATCTAAAAGGGAAATGCCGGCCAATTTGTGATAATGCCCTGTCTTTTTGCTTAATTTCTTTTTTGTGCATACCACGGAAAAATACTGTGAAGCAGCACTATGTTCATAAAGAGGTTAGTTAGGACTGTGGAGGGTGGGCAGGGGTAGGATGCAAACCTTTGTCTTTTCTCAGAAGTGTGTAGATAGAAACTGAGTCGAATGCCATTAGAGGATGCACTAAAGATCTGTGACAGAGGTCCTTAGTGAAGATAAGTTGAGGAAAAATGGTCTAACTTCACGAGCGGTAATAATGGAGCAGATATTGAACTGTAGATACTGATTGCATGGTTGCTACGATTACAGAAAGTGATTACATTTATTTTTTTAATATTTGGCAAATGAAAAGGTGCCCTTAGGCACCTTTGATATTTGAGCAAATATCAAAACACAAAATGTGTGGATAGAAGTTGTAGGACTCAAATGTCCTCAGTTACTTAAGAACAAAAAAAGAGTGTCTGGTGGTGGGTGAAACATAGCCCAGCCATACACCTGGGCCATAAAGTACCCATCTGTCTGCCGTGGGCAGCCTTGCCCCCTTCTACCCACCATTCCTTAATGAGCTCTGTCATCTTTGAAGACACCTGCCCAAATGCTATTCTTTTCTCTCCCTGTGTGCCCTCTTTTCCAAACACCTCAGGATGACTTAAGAGATCCCACCTCTGGGTCCCCATTGCAACTTCATACCCTTTTTAAATAACATGCCACATGTTATTCTGTTGGTCTTAAGGGATCCACTTTAGGAAAAAGAATACAAAATTAGGAATAAAATTATTAATTTAGAATGTGAAAACGATTATAAAAATTAGAAATGTTAAAAAGCTGACAACCACGAACATCACAGACTTTGGGGAAATTGCTCATTGGTTTAATCAGTGAATCAAGTGATAAATTCCTTTATTTGTGCAACTTTCATTTCATACTCACTGATCATTTTTTTCCGATGACAATGAATTTGTAATACTGCCTATAGAGAAAATAGAAAGATAAATCACTTCCCTATCATAGTTGATTGAAATTGGATTTTATTATTCATGATTTAGAATACTTTTGTTCAGCTTCACAAGTTGTTATTGGTAATTTTATGTAAATTCTTAGGCTTTCTGTCAAGTTTGGGAAAATACTAATCAAATTTCTTTTCCTGTAAGAACTGTGAGATTTCAGAGCATTTCACTTTTTGTTGTTGTTCATTGACTAAAACTTCAGTGTTGTTTGAATTGATTATAGTATTAGGAATGTTTCTGGAAACTAGTATGGTTAGCAATAACTTCATTTTACTTAGAAGTTACCATGTTCCACATAAATGCATTCTACTAAACTCAAATGAAATGTTTCCCCCGCTCACCTTCACAAAAGCTGCATCTCCCAAATGCCCAGGACCATTTTAATGGCCTCTGAAGGGCAAAAATAATCCAGGGCAAATTGGATGGGTAAAAGGTAGCAGTAAACCAGTTGAAGTTGAATTTCTTTTTGCAAATTTTGTTAAATTATATCACCTTAAACTTCATTAGCATCATGGCCAATCTATCTCCATCCTCTGAAACTGCCCACACTGGCACCTGGTGGAAGGTCAGTTAGGTGAATGGAAGGTAGTCCAGGCGATGTTTACATTCTCACCCCATTAATGCTTTCTCTTCTGCCTCTCTCTATCTAGTTCCTACCCAACCTTTGAGGTCCCGCCAGCACTCCTCCTCCTCCTCCTCCATGATCACTTGATCTTACATTGTTCACATCAACATTCTACTTGCCACTGCCATATTCCCCATGAGGTGGTCATCAACTGGGGCGAGGAACACGTAGTACAGCTTTGGCACTTGAAGCAGATACTCAGCAAGTAAGTCTTGACAAACGCCTTTGAAAATCCATCTGTTTTCCTGTGGTTAACTAATTGATAAATGCCATCCTGACCTGGACCACTCACTAGAACCAGATGTTTCTTCAAGTTATTTTAAGGATTGCTCTATAAATGGAATTTTGACTCCTTTTCTCCAAAGATAAAGAAAAGCCTGCTGGGTTATTGCTCTCTGCCTACAGACTACACAGAAGAGAAAAGCCTTTCATAGGTGACTGATTTCTAAAACAGATGTGTCAAGTTCTTTGGGCTAAAAACTCTTTAGTTGGAAATGAACCAGGGCATTTTTAATATGAGTTTTTAGAACGTGTACTTTGAGCAATGCTAATAACGATCAGTGTGATGGTGACTTGGTTTAAGGGTTTTGAGGATTGAGAGTGCTAATAAAACTGCCTAAAGTAGCATGAGCTCACCTGATATAGCAGAACTAATGAAGGACTCAGTGCACAAAAGTGTCTCTTGTCAGAGAGGAAGTATTTGTGCGTGATCTCATCCAACCACTTGACAAGGACAGAAATAGAAAGCCGTTTGTGGCCACCTGGCAGAGATTTTCCTGGTGTCTTGGTTTATTATTTCTACTATTGTACTTCCTTCTTTCCTAAAAATCTTTTTTTTTTCCCTTTTTGCCTTTCAGTTGGATTCAGCACCTTTTGTGAGTTTTCATCAGCACATTTCATTCTTTACTGAGCAATGAAAAGATAAGGGAGGGAGAAATGAGGAAATGAGTCTATTACTAATTGTGATGGGAAGTCAGGGGGAATGGTGCCGGGTTCCCTGTTGTTCATCCAAATCATGTTGGTAATTTTGCTTGACACATGCAAGAGGGAGATGCGGGTTCCTATCTTTAAATGAAGAACTGTGAGCTTTGGGGGCCTTCTCTGTGACAAGATGAAAATCATTATTTATTGAGTACCTACTATGTGCTGGGCTCTGTGCTTGGCACTGAGACCTGAGGGGAAGGACAAATTCCCTGTCCTCATGATGCTCTGTAGCTTGGAGTTTGTCATCCTTATAGCACAGTAACTGCAATCCTGACTGAACAACTTCCTGTGTGTTAGGAACTGTGACAGGCCCAGAAAGGTAATATGGCCTCTGCCCAAGGAGTGCAGGCCAGGCAGTGTGTGACAGTGCCAGAGAGCAGTCATGCCTTACATCCCTGGGGACAGAGGGAGAAGTCAGTGTTGCCTGGTAGGTGGGAAGGGTAGAAAAGGAACACAGGGCTTTACATATGCTAGTTAGCTCACAGCAGCCCTAGTAGGTGGATATTATCCCACTTAAATATGAGAAGTTCTAAGAAGGTCCAAGATGGTGGAATAGATAAACGCTGTATCTGCTGCCTCCCATGATCACATTAAAATTACAACTAAATTATAGAATGATCAACCTTACAAATCATCTGAAGACTAGCTGAATAGAACCACTGTAACTAGGGATCTAAAGAAGAGGTCACATCGAGACTGGTAGAAGGGGTGGAGACATGAAACAGGCAGATCCCAAACCCACAGGCAGTGGGTGAACACCTTAAGAGATACCTCAGCTGTGAAGGTCCCCACTGAAGAGTCAGGGGTCCCAGCCACACACTGGGCTTTCCAGCCCAGGAGTCCTGTGCTGGGAAGAGGAGTCCCCACATCTGGCAGTGAAAATCTGTGAGGATTTCATCTGTTTGTCCCAGTGAGACAGAAGGCAGATGAAAACCCAGATGTCCTCTTAAAGGACCCTCACACAGACTTCCTCATTTGCAAGGACTTATCCTGGGCTCCGGTGGGGAGGTGGCAACTCAAAAGGCACCAGAGACCTGCAGAGAAAGACTGAGTCATGTTGCTTCAGGGCAAGATCTAGAGAGACAGCCACCATTATCTCTGTGCAGAACCCACCCCGTGTGTAGTGTACAGGAGGGAACCATCTTTTCTGTGTTGAACTGACTCCTACAGGGCCAAATCTGAGACTGCATTGGTCTGGTAAAGTCTGCCTGTGCATCACCTTGGTGACCCCTAAGACTCTGCCCTGCCAGCTAGTGTGGCTTGCCTGGGGCATTCTCAGCTCCTGGATGGCCAGCCTTGCCCCACAAGCTGTGGGAGTCTTCTGCAGTAGCTGACACCCTGCAGCTGCCTGGGAAACTCTCAGTGCTGGGGGCTGTCAGCCCCAGCTTGTGCTGAAGCCTTTCTTGGGCAGCTATTGGAGATTTATAGGCCCAAGGTGAGCTGCGGCTGGCCGCAGAGTTCGCAGGCTCAGCACTGGTGCAAGAACTGAATCTACATTAACTTTGTAAAAACTATGAGCCACACACTGTAACTCCCTGTGACTGGACCCTTCCCAACTTGGGCACTGCCAACCCCAGGTCAACCAGCCTGTCCCACGCACCTCAGGGGGTCTTTTAGTGGCTGAGCCTTATGGGCAGCTGATAGGTGGTAACAGCCCTAGGGGGGCCCTGAACCTTTTGCTAAGCTGCCTCAGGCTCAAGACTGGTGGCAGTTGGCCTTCATTTACACTGAAGCCACCTTCCACATATCTCTCCATTTGCTGACCAACACAAATGGCAGCGACCAACTGCATACAGCTTCATAGCTCCGACCAGGTAGCCCTGTCCTGGTCACAGGCAAGACTGAAATTAGCCTGCACAGGAGCCCCTCCTAAGAGGCACCATGCTCATGGTTAGGAAGATTTAATATAGTTAAAATGCCCAGACTATCCAAAGCAATCCATAGATTCAATGCAACCCCTATAAAAATATCAATGGGATTTTTCACAGAACTAGAACAAATAATCCTAATGTTTATATGGAACCATAAAAGGCTTCAAATAACAATGGCAATCTTGAGAAAGAAGAACAAAGCTGGAAGCATCATGATGTCTGACATCTAACTATACTACCAGGTCATAGTAATCAAAGCAGCATGGTATTGGCATACAAACAGACATTAGATTAGAACAGATTAGAGAGCCCAGAAATAAATCCATGCCTGTATGGTCATTTAATCTATGACAAAGGAGGCAAGAATATACATTGAGGTAAAGACAGTCTATTCAAAAAACGGCGCTGGAAAAAGTGGACAGATATATGCAAAAAAATGAAACTGGACCACCTTCTTACTCTATATACAAGAATAAACTCCAAATGGATTAAAGACTTAAATGTAAGACCTGAAACCATAAAACTCCTAGAAGAAAACATAGGTGGTATACTCTCAGACATTATCCTTAGTAGCATTTTCACTGATCTGTCTCCTCGGGCAAAGGAAACAAAAGAAAAATAATTAAATGGGACTACATCAAACTAAAACGTTTTTGCACAACAAAGGAAACCATCAACAAAACAAAAGACAGGCTACTGAATGGGAGAAGACACTTGCCAATGATACATCTGAGAAGAGGTTAATATCCAAAATTTATTAAAAACTCATACAACTCAACACCAACCCCCTACCCCCAAACAATCCATTGAACAACCAGGTAGAGGATCTGAATAGACATTTCTTCAAAGAAGACATATAGATAGCCAATAGACATGAACAGATGCTCAACATCACTAATCATCAAAAATGCAAATAAAAACCACAATGAGGTATCATCTCATACTTGTCAAAATGGTCATCATCAATAAATCAACAAACAAGTGTTGATGAGAATGTAGAGAAGAGGGAACCCTGGTGCACTGTTGGTGGGATTGTAAATTGGTGCAACCTCTATGGAAAACAGTACGAAAAGTTCTCAAAAAATTAACCCTAGGGCTACCTTTATAACCCAGCAGTTCCACTCCTGGGTATTTATCCAGAGAAATCCAAAACACTAATTTGAAAAGATATATGTACCCTTATGTTCACTGATGTGCTATTTACAATAGCCATGATACAGAAACAATGCCCATCAATAGTTATTGGATAAAGAAACTGTGATACATGTATACAAGAAAATATTATTTTGCTTACAAAAGAATAAAATCTTACCATTTGTGACAGCATGGATGGACCTCGAGGGTATTATGCAAAGTGAAATAAGTCAGACTGAGAAAGATAAATACCATGTGATCTCACTTACATGTGGAATCTAAAGAACAAAATAAAGAAAACAGAAACAGACTCATAGGTACAGAGAACAAACTGACATTTGGTAGAAGGAAAGGGGTTGAAGGGCTGGGCCAAAAAGGTGAAGGGATTAAAAAGTACAGATTTGTACTTATAAAAGTCACGGGGATATAAAATACGGTATGGGGAATGTAGTCAATAACACTGTAAAAACTGTATAGTATCAGATGGGTACTAGACTTACAGGGGGATCACTTCATTAATTATATACATATCAAACCACTGTGCTGTACACTTGAAACCATATAAAATAATATTGAATATCAACTATAATTTTAAAAATATTCACAGAGATATAAAGTACAGCATAGGGAATGTAGTCAATAATATTGTAATAACTATGTACAGTGTCAAATGGGTAATAGACTTATTAGGGGTATCATTTTATGAAGTATATAAATGTCTAATCACTATGTTGTTTTGTACACCTGAAACTAATAAAATAATAAATAAACATGAAAAGTTCTGCCTGAGAGAGGGTGATTAGTCTTCTCAGTGTCCCACAGCTCTCAGAAGCTGGGTGTGTCTTATTCATCTATATATCTTCAAAACATCCTGGCACAGGTCACACCCTCCATAAATCTTTGGGAATAAAATCAGTAGCAAAATGCTAGAAGCAGGTTTCTAAGTCAGGTCTTTCTGATTCTAGGTTCTGTAGTCTTCCATGAGTAAACAGCTATAAAAAATAGACATAAGTCCATTTTTAAACATCTTGAGTGTCAGTGATAATGGGAATTCCTAAAGTTCCCTGGAAAATGTGGTACTGATGCTGAAGAACAAGGTCAGGGCTGAAGGTATAGACTTAGGTTGACCAGATGTCCTGAAACAATAGTACTATCCTGTTTCAAATAGTATGTATGGTCAGCTTAGTCTCACTGGGCTAAACTCAAGGTGTCAATAGGCTGACCATACGTACTATTTGAAACAGGACAGTTCCATTGTTTTCTGTCCCATTTAAAACGGGACATTTGGTCAGCCTAGGTAGACTAGAACCACAAGAAGTGGGTGAAGGGGCTGAGATGCATATAGACAGAGAGGAGGGAAGGAGAGAGGCCTGGGTCTGGAGAATGTGACCTTCTTAGCATCATGTGAATAATCCAGGTGGGGTGGATCTTGGAGATCCCTCTGTACACTGCCTCACTTTACAAGTGAGGAACCTGAGAACTAGAGATTATGTGCACATGCAGTCAGTGGCTGAGCTCACACTAGAACAAGGTTCATGTGCCCCTGCACCTCCCTCTCCCATGACTTTTTCATGGGTCCCCAAGGAGCAAATATTTAATACATCCAATACGTCCACTATCACTGGCATCCACCTTTGCTTTGTATTTCTTTCTTTCTTTCTTTTTTTTTAAATGTAGATTCAGGACAAGTAGAGAAGCATTAAACTCTGCGAAAGGGTCCTGTTTTGTTTGTTTTGTGGCATTTCCAGAGTGCAGGTCATTTGGTCATTGGTTTCTAAAACGATAAGACTTGTCCTCGCCTGACAATGGAGATCTTGTCACATAATGTCCGATATTTAGCATGACGCTCCATTTGATTTTACACGAGTATTGTGAGGATCTGATGGAATGATGCAATGAAGAATATCCCGTGTACAAATTTGATAAGCTCTTAACAATATGGTGCCTGACAGCCTCTCACTTAAAGAGAAGACATTCTGTCAATCAGCATGAATCATGCTCAAACCTCCGCTTCCATAAAGTTCTTTGTGCCTGCAAAGCGGCTTTCTTCTTTCTGACTCTAAGTGTCTTTAATATAATATGCCAACTATGGCAATTGGAAGCATAACGAATAGTAAGTTGCTTTCTTATTCTCAAGAACTTGTTATTCCCCTGAGACCAGCAAGGCTCTGCCTTCTGAGCACTGATGCATTAGCACTTTTTTCAGCCCTTCATCCCCTGCTCTCTCTCTCTTTCTTGGAGGGGAGAGCAGAAACAACCAACCATTTATCAGGCATCTGCCCTAAGCTGGGCACTGCACCAGATGATTTCTGATTACCCTCTTACTTAATCCTCACAAAGTCTTGGAAGAGTGGTGGATCGGGGGTAGTATAGTGTCCTCATTGTAGGGATCAAGACACTGAGTGTTATGGACTGAATCGTGTCCCGCCCCCCTCCCCAAGATTCCTATGCTCAAACTCTATTCACCAAGTGACTTTATGTGGACATAGGGCCTTTAAAGAGGTAATTAAGGTTAAGTGCAATCATAAGGGTGGGACCCTAATCCAACAGGACTGGTGTCCATGTGAGAAGAGGGAAAGACACCCAGGATACTTGCACATGGAGGAAGGGCCCTGTGAGCACACAGGGAGAAGCCAGCCATCTGTAAGCCAAGGAGAGAGGCCTCAGGAGAAACCAAACCTGCTGACACCTTGATCTTGGACATCTTGCCTCCAGAACTGTGAGAAAATAAATACTCCAGTTTTCAGTATTTTGTTATGGCAGCCCTAGCCAAACCAATCTACTGAGGTTCAGGAAAATTAAATAAATAGCCCAGAAATGGCTGTTTCCCCTACTTGAGAAACCAGGAGAAGCCCCTTGCTTAGGAGATGTAGGTTTGCATCCAGGCTGTGTAACTAATGAGCTATGTGACATAGAAGAGTCACTGCATGTTTCTGGATCCATTTCTTCATCTATTGAAAATAAAAGGAGCAAAACAATTGAGCTCTTGCATCCCTTCCAATAAAGAAATGCTGTATTTCTCGACAATTTCTTTTAGGCCTTATTTCCTCGCTTATACAAGGAAGTAAGACTACCTACCCTAAACAGTCTGAGAGGTGTGAAGAGAATCAATGAGGTCAGTAAAAGGTTTTAAAAGAAGGAAGGACTAAGTGTGTGCCAGATGATGTAGCATGCAGATCTGCCCAGATTCCAGTCCCACTGGCCCCTTTCTAGCCAAGGGGTCTTGGATGAGTGCACTTACTATTTCTAAGCTTCCATTAACTCATCTACAATATGAACAAAACAATACTCCCAAACTTAAAGCGTTGTTGTATAAAACAAATGAGATGCTCTCTGCAATAAATCCAACACAGAGCAGAGCCCATCACGATTTCTGTATCAGTCAGTGATTATTATTGCTATTGTTAAGGTCCCAGAATGGTGGCTTGTCTTCTATGAGCGCTGCTGGCTCCTGTCAGAGCATGGCATTTCGAATTAGCAGGGTTGGGCTGTAGTTCCAACTCTAGCACTCACGGGCCACGTGAGCCTGGGTGAGGCACTTAGCCTCTGTAATCTCTGGGGTTCTGACAATTCCGCATGTTAGGTTAGTGCCTACGGTACAGATGATTAATGGAGAGAAGCATTGAATGTGCTTTGTCAATTATAAAGCTGTATGTAACTGAGGAATTACTGCTATGAGCAAAGATCATTTCCTCTGTTTGCTGCCAAGAAGGTTGCTCAAAGATGCTTAAAAGATGGGGAGACCAGAAGGGATGGAAGCAAATGCTGACTATAGTGATAATAGCGCACAGCTGAGTCATGTGAGAGTAGCATGAATGAAACATTTGGAGGGGGATGGACCATGTTCGAAAGTTGTTCTCCCAAGTTATTGCTAGAGATGGTTTCAAGGCAGGAAAGCGGTAACAGGACAAATACTGTGAAGTGCTTCTAGCCGGTCCAGATAGAGCTGGGATGCCTGTTAAATACATGCCTCCCCGCTCCCCCGACCACCACCAATGGCTGCCAACAAGATCATTGGTAGGAAATCTGCCTTTTTTCTTATCTGATTCATAAAAGCTAGACTTTAAGGAATTTGGAGGTTAGGCCTGTGATTCCTGGTTGTGGCCCACTGGAATATCAGAAGGTTGGACATAGCATAGTATGAGGTCTATGTGGACCCCTAAGTCCATTGGAGAAGGTAGAGTGAGTGCCTCCTAGGACTAGGGGCTCCTGTCCCACATTAGCTTTTTTTGTTGATGGGATCCATCCACCCACTCCTGCCCAGTCGTGGAAGCAGAGGTTATGGTGATGGTTAATTGGCTGGAAACAGTAATGTGAGGAGTGGGATGCTATGGGAATTTTGACCATAGACATTCTTTATGAACCCTCTTTCTCAGAATCAAATTGGTTCAGGATATTTCCCAACTCCCATTGCCTGAGGAACACCATGAGCCCAGTAAAATTTCCTAAGATTCTATTATTCAATAGTTAATTCCTGTCTTAATTTCTATGAACTGTTTTTCAAATGTTCTTGCACACAACTTACCTTAAGAAGTATATTCTACATAATGATGCAATTCATACAGATGTGTGGCATACAAGGGCTGTTTGGAAAGTATCCAGCCATGTAACTGTTCTTGTTGGATTAACAATGACTGCATTTTTTTCTGTATAGCCCTTATATATTTCTTTCCACAAATAGTATTTACCATACTCGGTGCAATGTACTATGGTATTTTCTTTTCTGTTTTTTAAAAATGTTGGTCAAGACCTATTAAATTAAAGTCATGATGCACAAATAGGTTGTAACTCACAGACTGGAACCAGTGGAATATTCTATGTGGCATCCAGAGATACCAGGGCATCTGGTACCTTTATGCCATGTGCACCTTCTGAGGCAGGAAGTCAAATTAGGAAGATCATGGGACTTAGAATTAGACCAAAGACCAATGTGATTCTGTACTGATTTAAGCCCCTGCTTCCTCATAATGTTTCTTTTGCAGAAAGATTCTAGCAGCGGTTCTCAACCTGTGGGTCATGACCCCTTGGAACTGTATTAAAGGGTTGCAGCATTAGGAAGGTTGAGAACCACGGTAAGGGTTGGGTAATCACATGCACATGAGAAAGTCTAACATGGCCTAGCTTAGAGTAAGACTTCAATAAACATTGACTCTCTTCTTATTTCTAACCAAGTTGAGAACCTTAGTCTCTGACAATACTTGCAGTTTCTTTGAACATCTGGCCCTGCTTTGTGTGTTAGGTTCAGATTGTCTTTGAAGAGAAACCAAAATTTGCTTCTCTAACTGATTGCTTTGAGGTACTTTTTTGGGATTGAATTTCAATAATCTGAAGGTTGCTAGGGAGTACTTTTGTATTGTTTGCACTCAATGAATTTGATGGTTAGGACTTTGCAATATAGAGGGATGATATTTTTGTACTCTGCACACAAGTCAAGAAGAGATGGTGTCCCAAGCATTACCTGTAATTAAAGAGGCGCCTGTAATATGAAACCAGGAGAAGAGAACACTTACCCACAGCTGAGCTAATAAAATACTGCAGCAACTGGTGAGCAATTAGATGAAATGCATCTGAGCACTCTGTGCTTGATGTCAGAAACTTGTGTCCTATGTTTGGCTTCCCATGATGCATCCCTGCTCATGGCCGGGACGCAGTATAACCTAGTTATCACCATGTGCCTGGGTCTTAGACACATCATAAAAAGGACTAGGCTGGATTTCCTAGTAGATTGGAAGAAAGAGTAGTCTGTTTTTGCCTCCTTGTCATTTTATAGCTCACCAGTGATTGCTAATCTACTTTGCTGTTGGTCCGCTGAGACCCCCATTCTCTCTTGATTCTCCTGTCACTTCATGCCAGCCACAGGAGGTGGATAGCAGAAGCAAGACTGCCCTTCTCATTACTCACTGTTCCAAGTATGGACGGACCCAGGCTTTACTGTATCACAAGACTTTAGTGTTTGACGCATTTGATTGAGGACTGGTGTTTTAGGGGGATGAGCCCATCACTAGAAGCCCTTCTTGGACCTGCCATTAAGCCTTGCCTTCCTCCATAATATTAAGGGCATACTCTTTAAATTCATTCAGATCAGAATCCTCCCTGTCATTTTCTCTCTTACTTAAATTCTGCCTCCCTCTGGTACTCCTTCTTCCTGATATCCCAAGGAACCCTAAATTCAATTTATAATGTAATACCGTCTCCCCCCAAAGGACCTGCTTTATCATGGTGATCAGTTCAGTTCTTTGCTTTAATCCCTCTCCTTCACACACACACAAACCCACTGCAGGCCCATAACTTCAAATAATTGTCTTCACTACCGAGATAAATTTTTTCATTCCTAGAATTTGGAAATGCTTAAAGACAGCATTTTGTTTTGGTCCATTATTTGGAAATGCTTACAGACAGTATTTTGTTTTGGTTCATTTTGTTTATGATGACTACTAACTGATGACCTTTGGGTGGCATACCTTTAACAATGTTCATATGCACCCCTGAAGTTTTACCTCTTGGATCTCAGACTCTTTCTGATACCATATCTTGTTTCTCTGTTCCCAGCTGGCCAGTTCCTAGAGAGCGAGGAACTACAAAGGAATGCTTTGTCCTAAATAAGAAAGGATTGGGTCATGGTCATAGTTAGGGAGAGAGAGGGTGTCCTAGCAAGACCATGCAGCTGGAGGCTAGTTTCCAAGAGGCAGGACTGAGAGTCAAATATAATATTGCCCTAAGTAGCATCCTTCCAGCACTAGGTAATAACAGTTCCTGGATCCCCCATCAGGAACTATCCAAGGAGTAGAGACATCTGGCATATGTGAAGGACATCAGATGCATTAATATGTTATTAGGAGATGATGGAAACAAATATTCAAACCAGGGACTTGGCTCTTACCAGTAGGGCTTTTGGTGCATTAGGAAAGAAATTACTTTTTCACTTGAGATGCACAGCATGTGTTCAGACCTGTGAATTTGGATTTGGAGTCACAAATGGAGATGTGCTGACTCTGACAGAGGTGTCAGCTTCTCACATATGGAAAACTGAATGATAACAACAATTCTACTTGGGAAGAATGGCTGGAAATTATGTTTTCAATTCTAATGCAAGGCAGGGATTGAGATGAACCAGATTCAAATCGGAGTTTGCATTGGCTCACTATTTTCCTTTGTAAGTGACAAAGGAAATAATGGTTAATGAAACCTCTAGGGGATCTGGGAAAGATTCCTCCTGCTATTTAAAAAAAATGAGATTTTTACATGGAGGCTATTAATTCCTACTATGCGTTAACTGATTTAACACTATCAAATGCCATATTGCCCATAATGCTCTACATGGCATGGTTGTAAGTACAGATTTCTGATATTCAGAGAGGAATACCTGCCTATGAAAGGTGTAAGGTGGCTTGGTTTGGGTTTGTTTGTTTGTTTTGGTGTGATGGAACTCTGAATAGAAGGGAATAAATATATAATTTAAGTTACTTTAGAAAATTAAAATGAAGACAAAACTGATTTTAAAGGAGGAATCTTGAGTCCTATAAACTATTTACACAATTACTACATCTTAAACTGAAGTTACTACTGATTTCATCTAGTTATAAGAGCATCTCTAAGAGCTTGAGCTCTGTAATTAGAAGCAAATGGACATGAGCCCATGTTTTAGCTGGTTTCTATAATAGTTCTTGCCTAGATGGCTAGTTAACATGGGCTACTGGATCCCACCCCTGAAATTAGCTCCAGATTAAACCTTAGAATAGAGGTTCTCTGCCTTATACATTTGGATCACTTACATACTTATGCCAAAGATTCTGATTTGGAGAAGCAGACAGCTAACAAGCCACTTCTCCCATAAACGAAGGCTATAAATTCTAGACAAAATACCAAAACAAATCCTTGAGGCTTTGGAGACTGAAAGAGGCAGACAAATTTTGGACATGAGTTGAACCTTGAAGCAAGTGGCTTCTAAGGAGAAGTTCCCTGGCTCAGTGGCAGATAAAACTCTGATACCAAGCCCTCTGGGTTTTGGGGCAACAGAACTAGGAGAAAGAGTACAAGTCAACCAGAGAAGCCAAAGTGTGAGGGGGAAATCCTGAAAACGAAAGAGCTAGAGAAGAGGAACTCCAAATGTGTTTAAACTCAGCCCGTTTCTGGCTAAGCCCCGAAAGATGAATGTGTGGGGCAAACTGGGAGCCTAATATAGCTAAAGCTCAACGAACTAAATGGAGGTCTCAACTCTTGCCACTTCACGTGGGATAGTTTGTAGTCTGAGTTTAACCGAGTGAATTATCTGCTAAAAGAAAAATACCAACACTCTTTGAAGAAATATGATAACTTAATCCAAAGTCTTTACAATTTAATTTTTACAATGACTAGGATACAATCCAAAATTACTCAATATATTAAGAGCCAGGAAAATGTGACTTGGTCTCAAGAGAAGAAACAGTTAACAGGTGTCAACTCCTGTGCATTAATTTCTGGGGGCTGCTGTATTAGATGATCACAAACGGGGTGGTTTGAAACAATACAAATACATTCTCTCACAGCTTTGGAGGTCAGAAGTCTGAAATCAGTGTGTCAGCAAGGCTGTTTCCCTTCGGAGGCTCTGAGGGAGAATCCTTTCCCTGCCTTTTTTGTAGCTTTTGGTTGTTGACGATCCTTGCTGTTGGTTTGGGGCTACATGTATCCAGTCCCTACCTCTATCTTCACATAGCCTTTCCCTTTATGTCGTTATGTGTCAAATCTCCCTATATTTTCTTTCATAAAGGGCCACACATACATTATTGTTCAATCATGAACACCTAACAAAAGTACTAGCAAGCTTACAAGGACACAGATGTTTTAAAATACGAAGATCCACATTGAAAATACTTCTGAAGGAAGTATTCAGATAAATAAATTAAGTAAATGTGGAAATATATGTATAAAATGAGGATGATTAAGTATTGTAGCAAAGGTTGGGTATTATTTATCTCTCAGTTAAAACCAAAAGAAAGAGAAAGTGAAACTATATGCTTAGTAAGTCATAATTAAAATTTCTACACAGTATCAATAGGAAAAGAGTCTGGAATAGAATATGTGGGTAGGTAAAGGAAGTAAGGGGTAAAATAGCAGGACAAATTTTTCTTGGCTAGGGGGAAGCTGTATGTATCAGTTTTTAAAAATTTATTTATTAAATGTGTTGGGGGTGACGTTGGTTAGCACTATTACATAGGTTTCAAGTGCATAATTCTATAATACATCATCTATGTGTTGCATTGTGTGCTCCCCAGTCAGAGTTAGTTCTCCCTCCGTCACCGTGTATTTTACCCTCCCCTCCACAACCCTTCTCCCCGTTACCCTCTGGTAACCAGTAAATTTTGTCTGTGTCCATGAGTTTCTGTTTCTATGTATGTTTGTCTTATTCCTTTGTTGCTTTCAGTTTTATATCCCACATATGAGTGAGGTCAAATGGTTCTTGACTTTTTCTGTCTGGCTTGTTTTTCTTAAAATGATAATCTCAAGAACCATTCATGTTGTTACAGATGGCAGTATTTCATCTTTTTTTTATGGCCAAGCAATCCCTCCTCTGGGTATTTACCCCCAAAATCTGAAATCTTTTGTATGTATCAGTTTTTAAAAAGAAGGCAAGAGAGATTAAAGAGAAAACACAAAATGTTCAGTAACGGAAATTACAACTAAAGCTATAGCAATATATCCTCACATGTAAATACTCATTATAAATATAAATTGTCTACATCCTCAAATTAAAAACGAGATTGCCATGTTAGATTTTTAAAATCCAGTTGTATGTTTTTCAAAAGAGACTAAATCATAATAAAATAGAAAATTGATAGTAAAAGAGTGGGAAAAGATAAAGAAAATAGTTATAACTACATTAATAGCAAAAAATGTAGGTTTTTAACAAAAAAGCAAATTTAGGACTTGAAAGGGTCACTATAAAATGATAAAAGGTTTGGGTCACTAAGAAAATATAACAATTCTAAGCATGTATGCAATTAATAAAATGTCCTTAAAATATATAAAGCAAACCTTGACAAAACTATAGGATAAATCCATAAATCCCCTATCATAGTGGGGGATTTCGACTCATCTCTTTTGTTTTTGATAGGTTAAAGAGACAAAAAAGTTAGCAAAGATTGTTTAAGTAACAAAACTGACAGGTGAATATATATGGAATTCTGTAGCCAAATATTTTTTTAAAAGGCTTGTTATAGTATTAACTTACTAGGTATTTAAGATGTTTAAAATTGAGTAGCGATTTTTAAATTTTTTTTTAGTGTGTTGCTTACATAAAACTGTACATGTTTTCAAGTGTTGGGCTTCTATATTAGTTTTTTCTTGCTGTTCAACAAATTACCTGAAATTTAAACAATACACAGTTTCTGCAGCTCAGAACTCTAGTATGGTGTGGCTGGATTTTCTTCTTAGGATATCAGCATGTTAAAATCAACATATTTATCAGGGCTCAGTTCTCATTTGGGGCTAAAGGTCCTTTTCCAAGCTCACTGGTCATTGGCAGAATTCAATTCTTTGTTGTTGTAGAAGCGAGGTCCCCACTTCCTTACTGTCAGCTGGTGTCTGCTCTCTGCTCTAGGGCCACTTGGCATTCTTTCTCATGTGGCTCCATCCATCTTCAAGCCCACAGTGGCTTCTGCAATTCTGCTCATGCTTTCAATCTCTCTGACTTCCTCCCATAGCCTCTTTTGCCACCAGTCAGAGAAAATTCTCTCCTTCTAGGGCATCTTGTGATTAAATTAGGCCCACCTGGGTAATCTGTTTTTTTTTTTTAAGGTCAACTGTGCCATATAACATAACAGTCACAGGAGTGATAGATCATCAAATTCACAGGTACCATGTAGTGGAATCTTGGGGGCTATGCCTAGAACTTCTGCCTTTCATAACCCCTCACCCATTTTTTGAGTCCTGTTATTTTTACTGTGTGAAATTCCATGACAGAGTACTTTTGTAGGAATACATAATTTGTACTATAAGAGCAGTGACTATGTTTTATAATTTCTCATGCAACCATCTTTTTAAACTGTAGTTACAATGTTATTTAATTTTCAGACATATGGGAGTTTTTATAAATCCATCATTTTGTAATTGATATATACATTATTATCATAGGAATTGACTAAAATATTAATTCTTTGGAATTTATGAAAGCTTCCTTTGGAGTCAGTACATAGGTAGTTTTTATAAAGGTTCTGTTTTTTTTTTTCTCAAAATAAGTTTTGGTTTCTATTTGGTGTAAACTCTTAACAATTGTGTTATTAAATACTTTTATATTTTAATTCATTGTCTACGACTCTACATCATTTATCAGTTTTTTGAGAGAAGTATGTTAAAATTTTCATCTGACTTATTATTCCCATAATATTGTCATTTCAAGGCTATGTTTTACATGCATATAGGTCATTATATATTCTTGTTTTCAGTAGTTGGTGCAACTTGATTGAAGAAAAGGAAATCAATTATTGGCAGAGCTATTAGATGACTACTCTTCCATTGACAACTTCCAACATTTTTCAGGGATACAGTAAAGATTTTTATTGGATGATGGACTGTTAGCACTAAGCCTTCTAACAATCTAAATTAAAATTACAGTATGTTGAAGACTATTTTGGAATTAAGTTGTGTCCCAATTTTTATTTTCTAGAAGCCAAAAATACGTTATTTCTTTCATTATCATGTATAAAATATATCACATCTTGTTTTGCTGATGCTATATATTCAGCACCAATTCTTTAGCCACCTCAGTGTAGAGCAGAAAATGTTATCATGGCCCTCAAATTTCAGGCACTTCAGCAGGGGTGCTTCTCTAATGTGACAACTTGGTATTCCTCTCTCCCTTCCTCTCAGTCCCAGATGAAGGCTTCAGCAGATGAGAGCAGTGAGCAGTGTTTCGGGATCATAACAAAGTACTAGCCCCGTAATACACAAGCTCCATATCGAAACATTCTGAATCTTGGTTACCTGTTCTCTTGTAACTGCATTTTCTAAAAGCAGTAACTATCCAAAGCTGCAAACATGTGAGTCATTTTGGGTGAGAACCTACCTGAGTAGAGGAAATAAACAAAATATTAAAGTTAAAAAAAGAATTCATATAGGAAAGCTGCCAGATTAGAAAATAAAAAAGGACCAGTTATTTAAAGTTCATCTCTCCTGTAACACAGGTTATCCTGACATGAAAGTAGCATCATCGTGTGCAATACCTCTGGGTCCACAACAAGACATTTTGTGGATTTTTCTTTTTTATATGTTTTTGTGCTATCTCTGATACTAGAGGGCCATCTGGGTTTGGGTTATATTGCAGTGAAAAAAAAATGGATAAAAGAACCTAAAATAGTTAAGGCAGGCAACATTGATAGTAAGATATCTAGACAAATATTGCCATTACTTTTAATATATGGATAATAAATTATTTTAAATGCAACCTTTAGTGGCATCAATGCAACCTTAGGTTGGTCTGTAAGAAAATAAATTTTCAAAAGGCAAACACTACTCAATATAGGCTATTTGGTCTTATCATTGTGATTTATCAGTAAATCTTATAATTTCTGACCAGATCTATAGAGCGATGTGCTGGAGGGTCACTGGTCAGGCATCTAAGTTTTAGTGCCATGGTTTTTTGGTCTGGCTCTGCACTCTTTTGGTGTGGCTACAAGATTCTGACCAAAATACTTGATTTTTCAGGGTGGCAGTGAAGATACCTTTAAACTAAATGGACAGTAAGTTGGACAGGGGCCAGAGGTCAATCATAGGATGGGTGAGAGAGGGCAGTAAAAGTAAATGAATGGTAGGAATTTTTAGAAACAAAGAAGACCATCCATTACATGTTCTTGATTTGTTGTCCCTTTTATCTGCATGTACTATCATTATTTGTTTGGTACTATAATTTCTATTCTTAAATTCTGGGTTATAATTTGATTTAATCCTTTTTTATTGAACATGAGGGAAAGTGGAGGCAGATTCTAGGGTGTGGGGTGAATATATTGTCTTATTGGGGAGCAGTCCGTACAAGTGATGGGAAGCGCTCAATGGGAAAGTTAGACATTTCTGCAGGCCAGAGGGTTCAGGAGAATCTAGGAATCTAAATATGTTAATGCACCAACCCAGTTGATTCGATTATATACTTCAGAGTCCCACTCTTTCCCAATCAGGGCCCTAATCTTGGCATTGCAGACCTGCCTGTATGGTTTACATGAAAGAAATTAAACAAAGAGTAAAAATGACCATTACTTGACATTTTGAAATGAAAAATAAAGCAAGGGAATAATTCTGAAAAAAAAATAATTGAACCTTCTCTGAAGCTCTACTGCTCTTGTGGTCTTAGTCCTGAACTTCAGTTTTACCTTTCCACCCCTACCGCCAAAGAAAGCCCTGTTGTTTTCATACTTAGCTTTGAATTGATGGTTTATCACCCTTAGCATTTCATTGTCTTCCTCTAAAGTCTGAGATGTCCGAGCAACGACCATCCAATTCTATTGTCCTTAAAATGACCATTTCCTCTCTTTTTCCTAATATCTGACCTATTGCATTCCTTCCACTGGTATACCATCCCAGTTCACCACTGATGAGCATTTGAACAGTTGCACTGCAAGCTTGTACTAGGTGGAAACTGCTCCCTCTGCCTCCCTCATCCCCTGCCCGCCATGGGCAGTGGTGTCTTTGACCTTAACATTGCTGTCTTGGATCGTTCCTGGCATTAGCTGCTGTAAGTTGAGATCCCTGGAAAGCAAGCACTGAGACAGAGGTCAGTGTGTAGGAATTTTGTTAGAGAATACTATGAGGAACATCTACTGTGGGGAAGGGTATATAGCAGGATGGGGGAGGGGAAGAATTGGGGCTACAATGCAGTCTCAGTAGAGGCCTCAGCTGACTACGTAGGAGTTCAGAGGCTGGAGATGCCTTTCAGCGTTGCCCTCAGTTGGGGCTAGGGAGCTGGGTCTTCATGCCTCTGCAATTGAGTCTAAGTTGCTCTGGGAATGGGCTATGACCTTGAGTGACCTTTTTTCTTCAGCTGAGGGCAATTCCTGGAGAGCATTGAGAGCTAAGGGCAGTAGGAACATTTGTGCTCCAGGGAAGATGGCAGATCTTGTTAATTTATTTTCATTACCTGTTTCTCTATCTCCTAGAATTTGTATGAGGATTGAAGATTATTGTATAAAGTGCCTGTGTAAAGATTATTGGGGCTCAATATATTATTATTAGTACTAGTATTAATATTAGTATGTATATCCTTACAGTATTTTCCCATGTGTATTTTCAGATTTGTAATCAGCTAAAAACATTCATATTTTGTTACTACCTAATCCATATAATGATTTTGAATCATGCTTAATATATTTAATTCCAGTGGATTTGTCATAATGTATTACATTATTTTTTAAAATTTGTATGTAGTTTTATATTTCTGCAGTTATAATGCTGAATTGGATATCTTCATGCATCAATTTTTTTCCAGGCTTCAAATTATTTTTTTTAGGCTAGATTCCCAGAAATGGAATTACTGGGTCAAAAACATTTTGACAGGCTTTGATCAAGAGTTCCAGATTCCCTTCCAAATAGGTTGTGATAATTTTCTGCCACTAGCAGTATAAAGAATATCAATTTTCCTGAGCTTTAATAGGTATTCCCATAAAAAATGTTGCTTTTATAGGTGAATAATAATATCTGATTTTAGTTTCTATTTTATTAATTACCAGTGAATTGAATATTTTTATAAATGTTTATTTACTAGTAGTATGTCCCTTTTACAGATTATCTGTTTGTGTCCTTTACATATTTATTGAGATGTTCTTAGGGCTTTAAAACAATCAATTTTATGGGATCCTTATATAATAAAATTGTTCCTATGCTTTATTCAACATGTTTTATTAGTCTGTTATTTCCTTTTCTTTTACACTATAGTGAACTTTTATTAATTTAGTTATATAATGTTGTAGATTTTTAGGTATAGATTTAGGCCATATTTGTTGATCTTTTACTTTGTGACTTATCTGTCTTTTTATATCTTTTTATATCACATCATCCTAAGGAGTCTCATAAATAGTCAATTTTATCTTTTAATTTAAAATTTTTTTATAGTCAACTAATTCATCCAGAATTTATCTTGCCTCATGGTATGATATAAAAAAATATAAACAGTTAACCAGTTATCACAACATCATTTTGTTGGTAGATGTTAGTCAAAAGGAGTGGGATGAGGTAGAGGGTTGAAAAATAAAAAGTATTAGGAAGATAAATTCCAACTTGGTAAGGAGTAGAGCTGAGAAAATTGGATCGAGGAAGCCAGGTCAGAGTGTTCTGTTCAGTGTGGTTTTCAGTTACATTAAGTTATTTTGGTAGAAATGAAGCTAGATAACTTGATATTGAGGAAGGATATTGGAAAAGCATTTGGTCAAGCATGTGAAAGTTCCCACTTAGTCAAACTAAGAGTGCGTCCCTGTCCCAAGTATCCAATGTGTCCCATTTCCCTGGAGCCATAAATGCAGCCACAGTGGAGGCCAACATGTTGTTGAAAAATCGTTCTTTCCTCTTTGATTTGTAATCTTACACTAAACTCTAATTACTATCGATTCTGTGCTCTGATAAAGCCATTTACTTTTGCATCAGTACCAGACTGTTTTAATTATTGACATTTTACTGTATGTTCTGGATTTGGGATAGCCTCCTTCACCCCCACATTACTTTATAATGTACTTTAAAAATATTTTTTTCTTGACTGTTCTTCTAAATTAACTTTATAATGATTTTATCCACTTTAAGCAAACAAAACAAAACACCCTATTGGGATTTTAATTGCTTTAAAGCAATACATTAATGGAAAAGATTGCCATCCTTACAATATGTTTTTCATAGAGGAGCATTTTTAGTCTCTCTATTTAGCCAAGTTTTATTCCATATCTCTAGGAAAATATTCTAGACCCCTACCCCCACCTCTCCCAATCTAAGTCACACACATTTCCCATCAAGATTCTATCTTCATATTTTATGTATTTTTTTCTATTAGGAATGGGTTATTTTTAGCATGAAATATTCCATATCTTTATCTAGAAATTTTATTGATTTTAAAAAATTAATTCAAATACTTTTAAAATGGATTTTCTATAAATAGTAATGATTTTTCTGTTATTGCTGGTCAGAACCCAACTGTGAATATATTTGTTTTGTTCCTGATTTAACTAGTGTTGTCTCTAGTGGTATCAACTTTAAGACTGGTGGTTTAAAACAAATATTTATATGTTGAGTGAGACATGCTTCTATTTCCACTATTTGGAAGTGTTTTATAAATAGTAAGTATTGAATTTCATCTACTATCATTTCATCTTTTTATGATAAGATTGTATGATTTTTCTTACTTGGCATTTTGTTGAAATTGTTACAAATTCTAATACTGATCTGTCCTTACTTTCCAGAAATAATCCCTATTTGATGATAATGGCCAGGTCTTTAAGTTAGCTGTGGAATTTCATTTACCATTATAGTGGAGATTTTATATCTGTATTTATAAATAATATTGATATATAAGTTTATATCCTATATACTTCAGGTTTTGTGTCAGTTTTCATCTGATTGGAATTTATAGTTTTTAATATGTTTTATGTTCGTAAAATTTCATAGAAATTTGTAATGGTCTTTTTTTTTTTTTCTATTCTTTAGAAAGCTTTTTAAAATTTGCTAGTAAGAGGAACTAATGCCAGGGATTTTGGGAGGGATATTAAACTTTTTTATCTTTATTTATTATTCTACTCAGGTTTTATCTTGCATCAATTTTAGTAATTTTTTTTCAGAATATTACCAATCTCATTGATGATTTAAAACACAGAGTCCAGCAGAAGTAATGCCCTTTTTAAAGTAGTTATATAGTTACATAGTGGTTAAGTAGTTATGATATTGTTACAGAATTACATGCTTATGATTTTATAAATAAAAAGGGGTGTTATTTGTGCTGGACCATGTATAACAGTATTCTTTCATTCTTATAACCTGTACATAGTTTCTTTCTTTAAAAAAAAAAAACTTTATTGGCCTTTCTCTCTGATTTTATATGTCACAGATTTCATTCATAATTGAAAAATTTACCCAGATACTGGTTTTATTTAGTAATTCTACTGTCCAAAGAAAAAAGCCACAGACATAGAAATTATTAGGAAATGAACAGAATTATTATTTTTTTGGGGTGACATGAACAGAATTATTAGATGAAATTACTAATCTGATTCTGGTTTTCTCTTTCCTTTGTAGATTATCATTTCCCTCCAGTTTGGGAAATGAAAGATTTCCTCCTTATCCTTGGAATTTATATTTCCTGGGGACATATCCAGGTTAGTTCTTTCAGCAAAAATTTTGCCTTTAACACAGTCAGCTCTTTCCAATATGAAAAGTCAGATCTTTCTTGGGAAATGTTCTTCTATTCTTTCAAAACTTTATATGGCTACTTTATAAAATTTAGCTTTTATTTTGACCAAAATTTTACATATACATTATTTAAAGAGTTGAATGATCCCACGAATTTTGCTATGAAGAACATAAGCAGTTCTGCTTTCTGCAATTTTCTGTTTTCCAGCGGCATCTACTTTCAAATCTTTGTTTTTTTAATCTCCGTGTTTTCAATAACGTGTTTTCTTTTTGACACCTTGAGCTTTAGGTATTGGCTTCACCTGTTGCATTCGCACTGTGGCAGTTGCTTTACCTCTTCCGCATCCCGTTCACACCCCACGCAGGCACACTCCTGTTCCTCCTTTTCCCAAGTTGGTTCTCTCATTTTTTTATGTTTCCCTTATTTTCTATTTCTTCCTTCCTTCCTTTCTTTTTATTTATATATTTTGGGATATTCCCCCAACTTCATCTTGTATTCTTTTCTTTACTGTCATTTTAGTAGGGTTCTAGTATTACACTTCTCTTTCTTTTCTTTTCTTTTCTTTTCTTTTCTTTTCTTTTCTTTTCTTTTCTTTTCTTTTCTTTTCTTTTCTTTTCTTTCTTTCTTTCTTTCTTTCTTTCTTTCTTTCTTTCTTTCTTTCTTTCTTTTTTTAAATGTTGTAATGGTTTTATAGAATAGATTAGCTATTTCTTTAAACCTATCTCCAGCCCACATTGGCTCATTTATACACTTGTTTCTTTAATCAAAAACCTGATTATTGCTAGTTTTCTGTCCTCAACTTCTGGTATAAAAGAATTAGATCTATTGAATCCATTGTCCTTGCTTCTTGCATGTTTTCTTGACATTTACATTTTTGCTTTTTATTATGTAAGAATTTCACAAGCTAGTCCTTTAAATTATTCCTTCTTTTTTAGTGTCTTTTTTGCTGTTCACTGCCTTCATTCAATTTCTTTAAAAAATAGGGTGATTTAAAACACTTTCCCATAACAGTTCTGTATTTTCCAATTGCTCCATTTGCTCTTATTTTATTGAATGTATAAATCTGTATATTCAAGCAGCACAATATATTATTTCCTGAATTCAGTCTATTTCAATGAGAACTTTTTGCTTTAAAATTTTCACCTTGGTTCTCTCTTTTAAAATTGTTAGTCTCTTTATATATGCTTTTATCTTTTGATTTTATGAGTGAACGTTTTTATAAGTGAAAGTCATATTTTGAGATCAATCAGGATTGATAGCTGGTGCAGATTTCATCAAGAGTATGGTGTGTAAGCTCTGTGTGTGTGTGTGTGTGTGTGTGTGTGTGTGTGTCTGAAATGAATTGTGATTCTATTTTCTCATGTGGGCCTCTCTGCAAAGCAATCTATTTCATCTCTTCATTCACTTCCTCAGAATTTTAGGTGTTTCTCAGATGTGTGCTATGCTTCATTAATCAAATGGTGGTTGCTACCTGGCTACTGTAATTTTATTTCAGAGTAGTAGTTTTGATTCAGTAAAAGCCATGTCTAATTATATATTATTGAAAACATGAAACAGTTGCTTTTCTCTAATAACTGTAAGTTTTGGAACAAATCCATTTCAGAGAAAGAATTATATTTTCATTGACTTCACCTGATTTTTTTCTTTGTCTGTTACTTTGTTCTTGAGCTTGGAGAAATGTTGACATAGTGATGATGAAGATTCATGGGGGGAGAATTGCCCTCTAGTCTGTGTTCTGCCTGAACACTGTGCTTTCCCCTTTCTCAGGTCAACCGCAGCAGTTCCTTCTTTCCTAGATGGAACTGTGTGCCCAGCTCCAGGTTCCTCCAGTCCTCTAAGCCAGGGCTGTCCAGTGGTAAAACTTTCTGAGATGGTACTACATTATCTTGGTACTCTAACAATTCTGTTTAATAGAGTAGTCATTTACCACATTGTGACTATTAAGCACTTGCAGTGTAGTTAAATGGGACTGAGGATGTAAATTCAAAATTTCATTTCATTTCATTTCATTGGTATTTGAATAGCTACATGTAGCTAGTGGACACTATACTGAACACCAGAGCTCTTGGCATCTCAGAGCATTCAGGTTGAGGGGAAACTATCCCTAGCAAGAGTAATTCAGAGTCAGATGAGAAGGAAGATCTCAGCCAGTAGCTCATGGCCTTCTAAGACCCTTTATCCACAGAAGTAGAGGAAGCCTCAGGTGAGACTGAGAGGTCTTTTGGTTTGATAAAATGCAGATTCAATCAAAGAACAGTTGAACATCCAGCATAGAAAGTGCAGATAGAGACCCATCAGAGTTGGAGAAAATAGATATATGGGACTCAATGCTACCTCTGACAAGGGCTGTTCTCAATCCTTGACCCACTGTTTCATAAATTTGCACCAGCACCTGAATGCCTACTATTTTTTTTTCTCATTGTGGTTACACAAAAGTCTCCTTACATAAGGTTTAACAGATAGTTTAAGGAGTGTTTTGGAGAGGGGTGTCCTTGTACCTTCCCACTTAGCCATCTTCCCAGAATCTTCCTGAATTTATTTTCAAATTTGGAAAAAGAGCTAAGTTATCAGCCAGGTTGATAAAATGAAATGATTAGTTTGATCATCTGGAAATGAGATCTTGTAAAAGGCATTTGTTTGAGCTCTCCACTTAATCTTGACAGTACCTTGCCATCTGACAATCAATTTAATGTTAAATTTGGGAGAAAGTAGAAAAGGAGGGGTATTGGTGTCATTTGTTATCACCTCAAAGACAGAGTCCCCTCTGTCCTTGCCTGCAGGGGTGCTCTTGATCCCATTTAGATTCCATGGTCTCTGGTCATTTTACCCTGAAACTCGTCTCAGTGAAACAGTGTCTCTCCCTGCTTCACCCTGATCAGATTCTTTTTAAGTGAGAAAGATGAGGTCCATGATTATATCCTCAAAATCCATCCATTTGGCACTGTGGCCAGCTTTCCAAATGGCCTACAGACTTCCTGTCAATGAGTTCTGTGAAAACAGTAGCATGGCAGGATGGCCTTATTTGCTTTCTGCTTTCAGCAGAAAAATTGGATTTAGACAGCTTTTCCTAATCTGGATCTCTGCAATATATAATAAACTTCTTACATCTGTCACCATCAGCATTCTCTGTGCTGTCTTTACTTTTATGTTTCAAAGAGGAAAGACAGGGGTGCCCTTTCTTTCTCTTCCTATTCAAGCGCTGTCTTGGGACAGCTAGCTCTGAAGATTAGTGACATCTTCCTGGCTTGGGATGATGAGGCACTGGAACAAATTTAGGATTGCCCTCTATACCAGCCACATTCTCTTCGTATTAACTCTAAGGAGCAGCTCTTGATCTGGAAGCATCTAAATGTTTTTGAAACTTTTCTGATTGCAAAATAAAAGTTAAGCCTGAAGCTCTCTGAACATCCTCTTTATAGATAACATTGATTACATTTTAGAAATAATGTTTTCAAAGTTGGGATGGAAGCCCACTTGCAACAGTATCAGCTCCTGTACTATTACAGTTAAAATGCAGGTTACCAGGCTCACACTGGCCCAACTTACTAAGTCAGAATCTCTGGGCTCAAGGACCCATGTGCATCTTAACACCTCCTCAGGTGATTCAATGCTTCGGAGAACCACTTTGAAAGAAGTAATGCGATCAAATGGCTCCTTCAGTGGTCACTCTTAGAGGCTGGGGACTCAGCAGCCTTGATATGAACAGAGAGTGGTTCAGTGGAGAGCAAGGTACAAAGGATAGGAATAAAGGGGGCACAATTTTCAATCCTGTGCCATTCATTATTCGCTTGCTGTGGGACAATAAGGTATCAGCTTCGCCTCCCTCACTTGGATTCCTTGTTTCCAGGTGCTTGTTCCACAGGCTTGATGAGGGATGAATATAAATTACCTAGCACGCAGTGTGTACCTGGTCAACACTTTCTATTGCGGTTTTTCCATGGATGCTACATTTCAAAAAGATTTTATATGTGAAACAACTGCATTTTATGGAGCAATAATTTATTTTTTCATCCACCAAAGGCACACACACTTGCCAATTCGGTTCCAATGAGCTGGAGTGCTCCCTTCGGTGTTATTCCTGCCAGTTGCAAAGGAGCTTGATGTCTTGGCCTAATGTTGCCATTTAGTGTTATGGAATACTCAAAAAACTTCTGTGCCCTCTTAACTACAACCTTTGTCAATCTGTACTGGTCCCTAAAATTGTGGTTGGCAGCTGCAAAACTTTAGGCCCATATTTGGCTAACAGAGGCCAACTGTCTTCCATCTCCTGTGATCAGGGAGACAATTCAGGAGGGTTTAGTTCAAGACCCCACACTTCTTGGGAGGTTCCCTGGTGGTGTAGTGGCTAGGCTTCAGTGCTATCAATGCCGCAGCCTGGGTTTGATTCCCAGCCAGGGAACTACACCCCCCGCCCCCCAAAAAAAGGATCAAGACCCCACACTTCCATGCTCCCTCATTAGGGCTGTAAAATGAGTATTACGCATCCTTCTTCCCTGAAGCACATTCTAGTGGTTTGGGAACTTATTTTTCCCTTCAGAAATGCCTTTCCTCAGTCTTAACAGGCTAATGTTCAGAGTTGGATTCATCTTGGGGGATGGAGTGCCTGGGGATCTGGTCCCTACTCTATAGAGGTCTTAACCATTGGAGGGTATGTCAAGATGGGTGCTTGTATGTCTTTCTCAGAGGTGCCTGGGATGCTGAGGGGTGCTCAATTTCAACTGAGATCTGAGCTGTTCAGATAAGATCTACACTTCACAGCACTCTTCTACCACAGCAACTCTGCATGAAATTCATTTCATATTTAGTATCCATGCATAAATTTGTTTGAGCAAAGAGTGCCATTGTACATATTGAACAACAGTCTTTGACAATCACCTATGTAGTCCAACATATTAAAGTTTGAATTATGGCTGAGCAAACTGAAGTTCCACCAGAAAGACAAAATGCCTGAACTAAGGATTCGTAGTCACTTGGATTAGTTCAATTTCAATAAACATGTAAGAAGTGCTTACTGTGGAACTGCATACAGATAAAGGGACCACGAAACATTGTCTCTGACCTCAAAAGTTGAAAATCTAGTAAAGGAGCACAAGAGAGGTATATAATTATGACAGGCATGCAAATATGTTAAAACAAAAGTACTGTGGGAACCCAGTTGTGGATAAAAAAATGATAGGTAACATTGAGTGCCCAACTTTGTGTTAGGTACTTTGCTTGATTCTGTATCATGTTTCTATCTTTCTATCTTTCCTCATGATATAGGCATCGTTTTCCCCATTTTATAGAGAAATAAACCAAGATGAGAGATTTAAAGAGGTATATCTTGCTCAAGTTCACATCATTAGTAGGTCATAGAATTGAGAGTCCATCAGAAGTAGTCTGACTCCAGAGCCCACATCCTTATCCACTAGAGAAATCTAAGAACACTTCAACAGGAGGTAGTTTTTTGTTTTTACTGTTAAATTTATTGCAGTGACATTGGTTAGTAAATATTACATAGGTAGTTTTTTTTTGTTTTTTTTTTTGTTGTTGTTGTTTTTAACTCAGCTTAAAATGATAAGGGTTTTTTAAAATGGGTGGTAGGAGAGGATCATGGCTGGAGAAAGCATTCTAGAAAGAGTGCCCAGTACAGACACGGTCCTGGGAGCCATTTGAAATGGTGAAAAGGCAGTGTGGAGTCACCTTTTGAAAAGCCTTTGCAATTGCTTTGTAACCACTAGGCAATAATTGAATGGGAGGCAGCATGGCATGCTGTTTAAGAGGGTAGGAGTCAGTATTTGCCACTTCTCAGCTGTGTGACACCAGGCACATTACTTAACCTCTCTGTGCCTCCATCTCCTCATCACTAAAATGGGAGCATAACAGCCTCAGTGATATTATGAGGTTTAAACAGGGTAATAATGTACATGGGGCATTTAATATAGTGATTCCATATATGAGAAACTAAAAAACAAGCAAAGCTAATCTATGATCATTGTGATCAGAAGAGTGGCTAAATAATGGGGGAGGGTATTGATTGAGAAGGGACATAAATGAGTAGGCTGGGTGCTGAGAATGTTCTATATCTTGATATGGATGGTGAGTACATGAATGTGTACACCTGTATAAGGTCATTGGGTTGTACACTCAAGAAGTGTGTTTTTGCTGTGATAAGTGTCAGTTAAACCTCAATATAAAATAATAAAAACCTCAATGACTCTACCTTCCAGTTCCTTGGCTGCCCCTAACTCACAAAAACAGATTGGACATAGCTCAAGAGAAAATTAGGGAATTGGAACTGAAGAAAATATTTATACAAAATTCAGCACAGAAAGGCAAAGACACCAAAATGACAAACATGAAGAGAGAAGGAGGCAGAGCTCCAGAGGACATAATGAACGAAGAATTTCTAAGGAAGACACAAATCCTTTGGTTCAGAATGTCTAATGAGCTTCATATAAGATACATAAAAGAAATCCATGCATCAACACATAATAGTAAAAGTATAGATCAGAGACAAAGAAGATCCTAAGAGCAGCCACGTTGAAAATGTAGATTGCACAGAACTGTTAGTTAGACTGAGGAAGTCACTGATGTTCCAAGTCAGTAGATAAAGGAATGATATCATCAGTATCTTCAAAACAAGATAATTTTCAATCTAGAATTATAAACTGTGGGAATGAGGGCAAAACAGTATTTTTTAAAAATCAGGTGAACAAAGCAAAACTGAAAAAAGACAGATTTCACTACCAACAGACCCTCACTCAGGGATTGCTAAATGATGTACTCTTGAAAAAAGTAAAATGAATGCAGAAGGATTGTCTGAGGTGCAAGAAGAAATGAGGAGCAAGGAAAATGTTAAATACCAAGGTGAAATACCAAATAGGAACTATTTGATACTGTCTTTATATATATTATATATGTTTTATATATTTGAATATATATTCAAACTATTTATATATATATATATGTATCTGTATATATATATCTCATAAAGCAAGAACTAGAGTATTGTGCAATGTAGAAGGCTTACCCAAAGAGCAGAGCTTACTGACTAAAGTTAGTTGAACTGAAGCTGAATCCTTCTTTCACTAATTCTACCTATTTTAAGGTTGTTGTACTTCATGAGTTGGAATTTTTGTTAGATTTTATGGAATTCCTGTAATAGAATTGCCACTGAACCAGTGACTTTGTTAGATGAATCAATTCTGCCATATCTGATCATTGTCAGTGTTCTTAATTATTGAAAATAACAACCCCATAATAAGATAAAAACTGATTTTCTTCTTATAATGCAAGTAAAGCCTAGAGATGAATTGAAAACAGATTTTATTCATTTACATAATTACAAAATTATTGGAAGCATCAGTCCTAATACATGTGGATTTGTTTGACAAATGTGATAACTTATTCCTGGATAAATATGTATCATTTGTAAATGCTTTTGATATTAATGAAGGGAAGGGACCTTTAAGGAGCAAATGACACAAATGCCTGTCCTTTGAAGAGCGCTAAGTGCTATAAAAACAGGAGGTGTCCCTTTCAATCTCTGGTAGGTGAGTACAGAGGATGGGGAGGGTGGCTGCTGGTAGCCTCAGTTGATAATTTGAGAATCCATTTTCTTGGCATTCTGCTATCACCGTTGTAATGACAGGCTGGTAGTTTTAAACCTTGACCTCAATTTTTTAGTTTTTTTCATGACCCCACAGATCCCTTCCATCTTAAACAGTTCTTTAGTGGCCTTAAATTCCTTAGTGAGTATTTTAACCTAAATAAAAATTTCATCTTTTCCACCTTCAAGAGACAGCTCAGATCTCACCTTCTCTATAAATTCTGCCCTGAATTCCCTGGCAGGATTAACCACACGCTCCTTCAGAGTTCCCTGACACTCATGTCTCCCTATGGCAATTATTGTTTGTAAGTAGACAGGAGAACTCGGGGATGGCAGACTGTGCCAGCTTCTCATTTTCCCATCCCTAGTGATCGGTCCAATAAATGCTTGTTAAATTGAAATGGAATTATGTCCATTCGAACAGAATGATCAGAAGCTGCACCTGATCAAGATGATGAAGAAGCCTTAAGTTTCTATCATACTTGATGTCTTCAAGGGCAATTCCAGTGACCTCATCCTGTTGCATCTGCCCACATTAGGGGGTTAGAGCAAACATCTGACTGCTCATTTGATAGATGAAAGGCCAGGAAGAGAAAGTTTAAATGGCTCACACAGGTCCTACAGTTTGTGCAGAGAATGAGCCAATGGACAGGGTGGAGGATGGGAAGTACTAGTAAGGAATAAGTTTTCTACTCCTCAGAGAAATCACTTCATTGATTTTCTTTCCATTTAAATCCAGCTCCGCCTTCTCCGTCCTTTCCTTCATAGGATTAGAGCAGCAGCCTTTTGATGGAAGGAAGACATACCACAGAGACGCTGAATATGAGCTGACCCTCACGTGGGGACCATTTTCCTGTGAAAGCAGCAATAATCATCATCATAATGCTTGCTTGAATTTGGCACTTTTCTTTGGCATAGTCTGAAATTACCTGCTGATGCCTTCGGTGTGACAGCGGGCTGCTGAACCAGAGAGGCTGGGGACAGTGAAGTGTGTTATTGTGGAGGAATTCTCGAAGCTCTCAGGATTTGAATGGCTTTGGCGAATAAACCAGCCCGGGGCAGCTCAGTGGGTGAGATGATGAGTCAGAAGGGTGATCTTGTTTCTATAGAAGGAGGGCGCTGGGATCTCCCAGGGGCTGTGTTTTGTTTCAGCACCTCGCAGACAGGCCCTTGGGGGCACCAAACCAAACCTTCAGACATAAACAAACAAAACCCTCGTTCGCAGAGACCCCAGGAATGCCAGGAAATCCAGTTCCTAGAGAATTGGAGGCACTGATAACAACAAATAATTCTTTGCCCTCTTTCTCCATAAAGAAGAGAAATCACGAGAAATTGGGAACCTTGATGGGAGCTTTTCCTCAATGTATTTCTTTTGGTAACTGATAGGATAATTCCCATAGCTCAGACCTGTCTGACATCCACCAGGTGCCATTTCCTTCCTCTTTTTCCAGCTTAGGTGACCTGTAATTGACATATGACAGTGTATAAGTTTAAGATGCGCACTGTATTGATTTGATGCAATAATATTGAACCAGCTGCCATTTTCAACTTGTGGCTTTTGTCTCTCAGCTGCACTCTGGAGTTTGTTAGAACTGGGTTGTTGAATCCAGGTGGCAGGAGAATGTGTTTCAGGAGTGCATCATTCTTAATTAGGGTTCCTGACCTCTGCTGTACATCAAAATATTGATGCCTCCCACCATACCTGTTCTAATTGATCTGAGGTGGGGCCTTTCTGAAACCCCCATGATGCTGACAGGGTAGAAATCTTTAGCCTGTCCTCTGGGTCAGGAGTCCCAACTCCCCATCACATGGGGGACTGTGGGCACACTCCATGGGTCAGACAGTATGAAGCTGGTTAAAGGAATGACTTGTTGAATCTGCCCACAAGTCCTGCCTCCATGTGCCCTTACCTGAGAGGACAGGTGTGCAGACTCCTGTAGGAGCAGGTGACATACTCCTGAGGGAGCCGTTACCCAGAGTTGGTGTTTGGTACCTTACCTGCCTGGGTTTCTCTCGCCTGGCCCTGACCTCTGGTTCTCTGACCTACTGCTCTACTTTTTATTCGTGCGTGACCACCTCCTTGGCCTTGGCCCTAATCCTTGCTCTGGATGTGCTTCTAGATTACTCCTCTGGCTGCAGATTACCCACAAAAGAGCAGTAAAGAGGGAGACAAGAAGGCAGACTCTCCATATTAAGTACCTACACTGTAGGTGCTGAGTGGTAGGAAAAGTGGTTCAGGGGCTGTGATAGTGCTGCATGGCCTGGTGCAGGCAGCAAGGAGGTTGGGGGGCGCACTTCTCTAGTGGGGAGGTGAACTGAGAGAATAGGTGAAAAGGCTTCATGCAAGAGGTGACAGTGAGCTGAGTCGGGCAGAATGAAGAGGTTGTGAGGAGGTGGAGGAGCAAGATAGCATGGAATGCTCATACTCATGCGATCTTTCTGTATTCCTGCCAATGGAGGTTGAGTGGGGACAGTGAGAGATGAGGCAGGAAAGATGGTTTGTAAAGGGCCTGTTGGGCCAGGTGAGGCAGTGTGGATCAAAGCCAGAGGGGTCTGCCCAGGGGTAGGGCTGGCCTTGGGGGGGGGGGGGCACTGGAGTTCCAGTCATGATATCCAAAGGGGCATGTCCACTTGGACTTGATTTGGGTTCCACTGGTATCACAGGGCCACAGAATGTTCTCAAACACCTATTTGAGCCTAGGTGTTGGTGGCCTGTTCATTTGGGGCAGGACTTTAGGCTATGGTTGTAGGGACAAGACACAGGGTCCACCCCATATGAAAGGGTTGGCCAAGGCAAGGCCAAGGTCAGAGTGACAGGAATATGGGTTGGGGTTCTTGGGACGAGCAGCTCATCTGTGTTGACTGTCCCAGTGGAGTAGGGAAAGTATGGCTTAAGAGGTCCACATATGGAGACTGAGTCTAGGCAGCAGAATAATTTCCAGGTCCAGTGGAAGAGGAGACACCTAAAACGCTCCCTTAGCTGCTCAGGCTAGCTCATAAATTCAGTGGAACACAACTGCAACTGGGGAAGCAGGAACTAGGGAAGACAGAGGCTGATGTGGAGATTTCAAAGCCAAAAGGGTTCAAGTTTGAGGGAAGGAGGCCTGTCTTCTGTCCATGGATAATGCCAAACTTTCTGCTCTGTGACCTTCATGTGCAGTGTTTCCTCTGTCCGGAGCACTCCCCTAGCTCTGATTTCATCCAAGAGCTGTCAGAGGCCTGCAGTCCAGTCTAAAGTGCTAAAATCCAGTATCTATGTGAGCAACTTCCCTGCCCTCAGCTATGCCCCAGCCTGGAGCTGTCTCTCCATGGCTCTGCCTTGTCAGAGCAAAAGCTGGCACAAGCCAACCTCTCTAAAGCTTCACCTCACTTCCCCTACAGTACTTCACTGGACAGGGGCAGGCCTTACTTCTTTTTCTGTGAAAGGAAATTCAAGTTCCCCAGGGGCCTGGCCTGTACCTCTGTCCTGTTATCTAAATAAATACTTTGAGAGGTTTCCAAGGGCAATATTTTTAGAATTGTTTATGAGAAATTTTTCGATAATCCAATCTACTTAGTCCACAGAGATTTTTTTCTTTTTTCATCTACCAAATACATGCATCGTGGGACATTTACTGCTAATTTCAAAGAACCACTAATGGGTTCCTCCTCCCCTAGTCATCTGGGATGCTGAAAGATTTTAAATTGAATTGTTCATACACTATTGTGAAGAAATGATTTAAATAAAACTCCCCTGTCCACTGAGACTATGTCCTGGAACCTCAGCCAATAGCCTGGGGTCTTGTCCCCAGTCCTAGGCCATCCTGCTGTCATTCACCTGACCTTGAAGAGTCTGAGTGGATGGGCAGAACACATGCCCATAGGCCACGCGTGAGAACATCTTTGCGTTGATTTCACTTTGTCCTCTCTAAGACCCGCCAACCTCTAGGTGGCGCTGCTGAGGCTGGCGACAGCTACAGAGATCCCAGGGCAAAGGCAGGCCCCTTCCGGAGGACGGGGCCGTGGTCTCACCGTTCCTGATCTTCCCCAGGACTAGCAAGGGTGATGGCTGTTGTTGTTGCTCTGAAAAAGTGAGTTGAATCAATCTGCTGAACAAAGGATAGTGTCATCTCTGGGGTCAGGTGGGGTTCAGAGTGCGTGAACCTGGTCTGAAACGGGACTGTCTGGGGTATGGTGTCTGGAAGGACCAGTGCCAAAGGAGTGTCAGAGACCTGGTGTGGGATTAAGTGAACCCCGTCTCAGGATTAGGTGAACTTGATAGAAGGGCTGGCTGCTTTTTCATCTCTGCCCCCAGGAGCTTTTTTATCTCTTTAAGCTCAAACAGAAGCTGAAAAGTGAGGACAGCCCGTGGGCTTGCGGGAATGCGTGGCTTAGGGAGGGGCTTAGCGCTAGTTCTCTGTACCCCTCTTTCCTCACTGGGACCCCATCTTCTCATTCCCTCAGACACAGTTTTCTAAGAAAGCCAAAGTAGGGAATTAAGATGAAAAAGAGAATTATAAGTATTATGCTGGGTTCTTTTATTTACATGATCCATTAAAATCTTGCAGAAGAACCAATTTTCTTATTTTTAGATAAGCAAACTGAGACTGACGATATAAAGTCACCCAATCTGGGACACTTTTAAGAGTAAAACGGGGTGCTAAAAATACAGTTACACACATGTATATGTTTGAAAGTATTATCTGAAAAACCTGTTTTATTTTCAGATAAATAATTCTCCTCAAAAAATGTATTGAGGATAAAATTCTTTCTTTAAAAAAAAAGTCAACAGATATAAACCAGGACTATCCCTGGCAAGTAGAATTGTGGTTACCCAGATAGTGACTTTTCTCAGGTCACACAGCTAGTGAGTGACAAAGCCAGGCATCAAAGCCCATCTCTTTCCATGATGTCATGCTGCCTAATTTGGGGGGAGTTGGTGCCAGAGTTCCATCGAGTGATCTAGAAGTTTACCTTTACGTTCAGGCAGGCCTCTCTTTCCCTGTGGGAGTTGGATTTTTCTGTCAGGCCACTTCCTTCTCACCTCAACCCTCTCCAATATGGCTCCCCTGTTTGTGGGGTGAGGGGGGGTATTATAGGCCACTCCCTCAGTCCCCTTACATCTGGCAGTCCCTGACAACTGTGTGGCACTTGGCCTGATTGCAGACCCTTCCCCTTCCTTTGACTTCTAGCCCTCAGGGGTTATTAGGCCCTGGCTGTCTCCCCGTGGATCCTCTGTTTCTTGACCCTTCACTGCGCCCTGGGATTCTGGCTGCTGGGTCTACATTGCCCACCAACTCTCAAGCTCGCCTCTGGGGCCCTGGGCAGGGTTCCCCCCCTGCAGAGCTTTGCTGGCCTATCCCTGACCTGATCCATGAATCCATCTCTAGCTGTGGTCCCTTCACCCCACCTCCATAGTTACATTCACAACTTGACAGTCTTTGAGATTTAATCAACTGGTTCATTGAGCAATCCAGGTGTATACCCACCTGATTTGAAGTGGTTTAGTTTAATGAAGATAATCATGTGGTCCTAGTTTTCTGGGGCAGCCCTAATTTTAAATATTATGTCTCTTTGTCCTCACATAAGTGAGTGCTCAAAAATCTCAGTATTTTGGCACATAAACACCAACTTCTATTTTGCCTCAGACACCCAGAAAAAAAAAAGGCATAAATCCTTAGACAATATGCCCTACCTATGGTTTAGGACATAGAGGTCTCTGTGAAAACTTTATTTTTACTTTTTTATTTTTTAGTATGGATAAGCCTAAGAGAGAACAGCTCTTTGGTTTGTTTTCAAAAATTGTATTAGTATTGGCATCTTATTGCCTCCACCTTTTGTACAAAGTACTTGAGTCTTCATTGGATGGCCGACGTGTTTCTTACTGAGTTGCGCTGCAGTTTCTGTGGTCTATATATCCCCAGTCAGCACTTAATACCTTGTTTGTTGCAATAGCCTCAGTGACGTAGGTGTCTTCCCTGGGAGATTTGCAAGGGCCACGCTCCACCCCTGTTCTGTCTCCTAAGCCCTGCAAGGGAATGGCACTCCCAGCAAATCCAGTCCTTGGCTTTGGCTGGCTCCTCAGCTGAAAATGCCTGCCCCATGCATCTCCAAAGGGCTCTGTGGCTGACAGAGCAGCAGAAGGCTTTGCAAGGCTGGGGATGCCACCAGCACACTGAAGTCTCTGAGGAGTTCTGCAGGAAAGTCACCAACTTTTCCTAAACATATTTGACCACAGTACACCTTTTTCCTTATAACAGCCTTTACTATCTTAAAGAATCAGGGTTAGACAAAAGAGCAGGGGGTTTGGAGTCAGAGGGCCCTGTCCGGGTTCAAATTCAAAATCCTCACATTCACCTGTGTCACCGTGGGAAAGTTGTTCAGTTTCTTCATCAGTAAAATGAGGGTAATGACCAGTGACTGAACCCAGGGTTGTAGTGAGAGTCAATGGGTACTGAATATGAAGGCACTTGATGTCCATGTAAGATATTTATGAAAGATGAGGCTTCGTTTGGGTGCAAAATTCACTCAGCTGGTATACCCTGTAATTGAATTGATGGGTTCAGAAGCCGCCCTTCCCCATTTGTGGATATTCAGCTTGTGCCAGGACCAGCATAGTTGGCATGCACTATCAGGAGTCTTTGATAGCTAAACAATGGAGTATGCTTTGGAATTAACGCATGTTTTTAAAATTTGCAGCAAAATACAGGATGCATTTGAGTGGAAAGGGTTAGTGTTCAGTCTCTCTGTAGAAAAACACCATGAATTAGAAAGTCACTGAAGATGCAGCAAGATGGCCTGGGGTTGGCTAGAGGCCTGGGGACGAAGAGGCTGGGGCGAGACTGAGACCCGTTATAAGGAGGTGTTGACGGGACCAGATGCTCTCCAACATTACCTGTGTGTGTGGCTCGGAAGGTTTGCTTTGGAACCTAACCTTAACTCTTCCATGTACACATAAGAATTAACTCGTGCATATTCTAAATATCTTTTACTATCTTGGGTTTTTGTCTTTATACATTAATCCAGGAATTCTTAACCTGTATAGCATAGACCATTAGGATAGAGAGGCAGGGCCAAAGGGTATTCTTCAAGGGCCCAGAAATTTCTTGAAATTAGACACTAATTTTGTGTGCATGGGTATATGTGCATTTTTATAGGGAAGAAAGTTCAAAACCACAGAATGGGTTTTGGTTTTTGTGAATTGCATAAATCACATTCAGAGTAAATTCCCCAGCCAGCAGAGTTCACTCTACAGTTGATAATTGGACAGGGGCTTGGGCATTCCCATGAACCCCTAGGCGTCTGTGACTGGTCGGAGGCACTTGGCTGACTGCTTCGTCAGCGAGGCTCTGATTTTGCGTGGTCCTCTGGCTCTGGGGAGCCATAGCTTTTCTGTGATTCCTCTTTTTGTCTTAGGCATGCAGAGTCCTTGAAACCTGCTGTGGATGCTGCTGTAAATCCTGGGTTAGCTAGAGGTGGCTGATGTGCCTTTCACAGTTACAAAGGGAGCAAGCAATGTGTGTGTCAGGGAACTCAAGCCACTTGCATTTCAGGAGATACTTATTGGACACCTGTTGGTGCCATGCACTGTGCTAGAAACTAGGCATAGGGTGGTGATTGAAGATAAAAAAGGATGACAAACAGCCCCTGCCTTTCAGAGGCTTCTTCTCCAGTAGATTCAGACACTATAAGCAATAGAAAGGAAGTGATGTAGAATTGTGGCCTCTATTTGTTAGAGCTGTACTGTAACACTAACATTCTACAACAGCGAGCCTACCCTGGTGTCCTTAGGTCTCTTCATTTCTTCATCTCACAATTTCTTCATCTAACAAATATTGATGGCATGCTGGTCATGTATCGGGCACTGCCCTCAGTATCAGGGATCCATTAGTAAACAAAGATAGACAGGGTTCATGATTAGTGTGGTGCCTGACATTCATTAATATCATCACATATATACACATAAATGTGAAAGTACAACTGAGATACGAGCTATATATAAGAACGGAAGACATGGGATGGTAAGAGAATATTAAAGGTGACATCTGACCTTGTCTGAGAGATTTCTGAAAGCTTCCTAAGGAAATAAGGAAAAATGGGAGTTAACAAGGTGAAAGAGTAAGGGCAGGAGGGAAATTCAGATACCAGGAACAGCATGTACAAAGGCCCAGTGGCAGGGAATAGCCTGGTGCCAGTTAGTAAATAAAAGGAAGTTTAGTGAGGATGAAATCTAGAGAGAGTGAAGTATAAAGGGAGGCTGGGCCAGACTGTGGGGAGCTTTGAAAGTCAAATTGGGCTTTATCCCAAGTTCAATATCAAGTCATTGAGAAGTTTTAAGCAGGAATGAGTTAAGCCATTTTGATTGGGAAGGTTAGGAAATATTTCATATAGTAGGTGGCTTTGGAGCTGACTTTTGGAGGATCAGTTATTAAAGAGGAGGAAAGGTGTTTATGAAGACAGCCAAAGATGAAAAACTTGGAAGAGTGGAAATTTACACAGTGCCTTGGGAATTTACGGTAAGTGGGAGCTCTGACATAAGCTTCCTGTCTTTGGAGGAACGACTGGTAAAGTTAAGTGAGGTCAAGCCATGAAAGATTGAAATGCTATGCTAGAGAGTTTAGGCTTTATTGAGTGTGAAGTCAGAGTTTTTAAGAAAGGATATATAGCATGATTTTTACCTGCATCTTGAATCCTAAGATTCCCATGGGAAGTTTCCCAATCGTGTCTCGCCTCTGGTTTCCATCTTCAGTTGGATTTTAAACAAAGATTGACAGTTGCCTAATCAGAAAATGAATTTGTTGGGGTAGAAACTATTGCTTGATTCTATTTTTGACATGCGCTGTCTGTCCCTGGTCTTCACTTTATCTTAGAATTGGTCGCCTTGATTCCTACTGAACTGAAGATTGCAATATCCTAATGCTTGTGAAGCACTGAGGCCCAGAAGTTCCCTCCCTTACTGTCATTACTTGTGGATGAGGCCGCTCTGCTTAGGGCGTTTCCCAAGCAAGAACACGGAAGCTAAACTTTATTAAGCATTTGGAAAACCTATTCTAAGTGATAGAACATTTACTTCTTGACTTTGAGACTTCTTGTCAGTGTGGCTGGTAACTGAAACAATTCTGAACTTTTAAGCTCCCACCTTGTGAAAAAAATTGTAATGTCTTTATGGTTTTGGCAATTGTTTAGCATGGAGAATATGCCTAGAAGATACCAAATGCTTGAACCGTTGCAGAGAAAGTAGCCATTCTGTGATAGTGTTTTGTTCAGTTTGTTAAACATAAATTGTAGATTGGAATGAAAGTTAGAAATAAGCCATGAAAATAAAGCAGAGACACGTGCTGAGTGTTTCTTCCTAGCACACATTCTGAAGGTGAAGATCTGCAGAAGAGGAAACATCGTAAGGATTATTTAGAGGGTTTTGAGATTTTATCTATATGTGCAATACTACTTTAGAACATGATGTTTATTGTTTTAGTGTTGGGGAAGATTTTTCTCTTTGAAGTGGCTAAAGGAAGGGAAGGAATGAGGATGGGGAGTAGCTTTTATTCATTATCTGATACATACAAGGCATGCCTGCCACCTGTGGTTTATTACCATCCTGTGACAACCCTGCAAACAAAGCTTTATTTTATCTATTTTATAGATGAAGAGAGGACATGCAACTTGTCAGTGGCAGGGCTAAAATTTGGGCCTGTCTCCAAGTACCATGCCTTTTGCATTATTCCAATTTTACAGATGAAAAAGTGGAAACAGATTTCAATGCTTAGATGAAAGTGCCAGCTCTCAAGTCAGATTGTCTGACCTGCCCGCCACATGGCCTCTGAAAAATAATCGGATGAAACCCAAGTAGTCATCATCATTATAATAACTAATGTTTACTGAGCACTGGGCTAAACTATTCACAGGTGTTATCTCTTTTAATTCTCACAACCCTGTTATCCCCTACTATTGTAGAGGAGCGGAAACTGAGGTAGAGCCGAAATAATTTATCCATGCTCACGTAGTCACTAAGTGTTAAATCTATGATTCAAACTGGGGTAGTCTGACTCTAAAACCTGTGGTTATAGCTGCCTTGTCTCACAGCTGAGCTTTTGACAACCTAGTCTGAGAATTTCTTTTAAAAAGCCCTATTCCTACTGAGACTAATGCTTCTGTTTTCTCACCAACACAGCTTGTTGATCTAAAGTTTCCCTTTGTTTCCATTTTGTCCTGCATGTAACAGTACTGCTTAAGCATGCTATATCAGGCTGTGGGAAATGCCATCAACATGTTCTCCTTGACCAGCCCCTAATTCAGAGGATTTTGTTCTAAGCATCCTGGAAGAATTCCACTAAGCTAAATTTACAGGGTCATAAGCCATTAAACACAGCTCCTTTTGAGGTAAATTTCATTTATTGACTCTCATAATAGATGACTCCTAAATAAATTGCTCCTTTTCCTTGTCAATTTCTGTCCCTATCTTTGGGAATGCATGGTTGCCTTAAATACCTGCAAAGAAAAAGAAATTGGATTCTGTGTTAGTGACACTGCTGGTTTTCTCTTTTTCTGACATATTCTGAATATTTCCCCTTTTTTTCCAGCATGGAAATCTTTATAGTCCTAATAGAATTATTCCTTCTATGGTGCTTTATGCAAAATGACTTTATTAATATTAAAATGATAAATATTGTGACTCCTGAGATGATATGTTTTTGATCACATTTTAACTGTGGCAAAACACTTTTTAAGGATCCTTTCAAATGTTGTTATAACCTTATACACACATGCCTACACAGATGTGGGTCATCTGGGCTGACATTTAAAAAGGTGAGAAATGCAGCTAATTCACCCACAATAGTCTTTAATAGCAATTAGAAGGGAACAAAAATTTTCTGCCTCTCATCACTGTGTGGTAGGTATATTTCAAAAGAAATTTTAATCTTTCCTTTTCACTGGGATATGAAGCAAGTCTTAAATGGATGTTTGGACCTTAGCTCACACCGCTGAATTTTTGTGTTAACGTGGCCTTTACTTGCTAGATAGGGGTTCCCTCCATCCTCAGGAGAGAGAGCCATTCCCAGTGGCTGCTGCACCATCACGGTGTGATGAAATAAAAAGAGGTTAGGTCAAGGGATCAGGAGCCCCAGTTGTTTACAAGGAAAAGTATCCAGCCATGTAATATGAAAATTAGAGGCATTTATGGCTGGAGTTTTTCCAGACAGCCTTCGTATCCCAGTTTAGTTAGGAAAATATACTGAATGACTTGGGCAACTTCCTTCTCCCAGGCTCAGTTTCCTCATCTACACAGTAAAGAACTTGAATTAGATAGTTGCTAAAGACGCTTCTGTCATAATCATTCATGATTCTATGGCTCATGATTCTAATGGTTATGGGTAAAATCCACAAAGGCCTCCCTCCTAAATGTAGGATTAATGGTTTTTCAAGTACCATCTTCTCTAGTTCCTTGGAAGGTGCAAGAAAAAAAGGAATGTGGGAATTTATAGGTCTTTCTACCTCTTAAAATTATTAATAGTATAATAAAAAAATTTCTTAGTTGTGCCTGTAGGTGCCTGTAGCAGGCTAGGTCCTTTGCTGTTTCTAACCTTTAACCTGTAAGGAAGATATTAATTTGTCACATTTTATAGATGAGAAAACTGAAATTCAGAGAGATTAAAGTCACTCACCCAAGTTCATAAAGCTACCTAGTGGCATAGAAGAGAGAAAAACCCTGGTGTATGGGACTCTGAACCAGAGCTTTGCTACTCTCTCCAAAGCCAGCTGCACCCTGACATTTGTGGGGATTGGAGCAAGAGCGCAAATGGAGGCCCATAGATCATGTCTAAATATTTAAAAGTTACACTTCATGTTGACTGTGTAGGGGCCTTCTTTACAAGGTGCACAGATGAATCATTGCCAGACTGTATTTCCCAGCATCAAGGTCAAGAGTGGTGTTCCCTGTGGTCTGCCCGAGCTCACCTGCTTTCCACAGCTTTCCTTCAGCTGCCTTTTGTGAGCTGGGAGAAGGGGTTGTTTCATAGCTGCTTGAAAGCACAGCTTCCGACTTCTGGCCAGCATTTCTTTAGCTCCTATGTTAGTTTCCAAGGGCTGCCATAACAAATTAACACAAACTAGGTGGCTTAAAAAAATAGCATTTTATCCTCTCACCGTTGTGTTGTTCAGAAGTCTGAATCAAGGCATTGGCAGGGCCACACTCCCTCTGTAGGTGTTTAGGGAGCAGTCCTTTCATGCCTCTTCCAGCTTTTGGTGATGCCAGACGCTCTTTCCTTAGGGCTGTTCATCTCTAATGTCTGCTTCTGTTGCCACATGGCCTTCTCCCGTGTATGGGGTCAGACAATTAATTTCATGAACTCATCCTAGAAAAAGTGCTGCATACCTCATTGCTGAACATCACTATGGTCACCTTCAAAGTACTCCCCTTGGGAAGCTATGCACCAATGCCAGGACCTAGTCCATCTTTTACAGCAATTTTGGAACTCTTTCTGGAATGGCCCTCAGAGCTGTTGCCATACCTTGCCAAGGTTATGACACCTTACCAAGTTGTTTGTTCAGTGCTGCAATGTAAGTGCATGGTGGCAAGTTTGTGAACTTAATTGTCAGATTGTGGGTACAACAACAGCTTTGATGGCCATTCCAGAAAAAGAGTTCCAAAATTGCTTTGAAGGGTGGACTAGGTGCTGGCATCAGTGCATAGCTTCCCAAGGGGAGTACTTTGAAGGTGACCGTAGTGATACTCAGCAATGAGGTATGTAGCACTTTTTCTAGGATGAGTTCGTGAAATTAATTTTCCAACTTTGTATATTTGCATCTCAAACCTCCCCCTACTTACTTCTTCTTCTTTTTAAACATTGTTGGCTTTATTTTATTTTATCTTTAATTGTATTTGACATACAGTATGATACTAGTTTCAGGTGTGCAACACAGTGATTTAACATCCACACACCTCATGAAGTAATCACGACAAGTCCAGCACTCATCCAGCACAACACATAGTCACTGCAGTATTACTGATTATATTTCCCATGCTGTGTACCACCCCCATGACTGTTTCTTTAAATTAGTTTTACTTGTACAAGAGAACAGACTGCTTAGACATTTATATGGTGATAACCACAACAGGTCTATTTCCCAATTGATGCCCATTCCTCTACATCCCTCTTATAAGGATCCCTGTCATTGGACTCAAGGCCTAAATCTAGGAAGACTCATATCAAGATTCTTCATTATATCAGTGAAGACCATTTTCCAAACAAAGTCACTTTTACTGGTTCTGGAGGGTTAGGGTATGGAGATACTTTTGGGGGTCACCATTCAACCCACTGCCATGCTGGATGCCACCAGCTGGGCTCAGCCATGCCTGGGAGACTATTGGATGAGCAAAGACATAATGAAGGCAACACAGATATAGAGACACTGGGCAGAGAAGGCATAGGTAATGGATGCAGAGAAGGAGGGGAGTATTCAGTGGGAGAGTCACAGCAGTCGGCACACAAGGGGCCAAGGATATGAGATGAAAGCCCACATCATGATGCCCACTATCAACAGCCAACAAATGATGAGTTTCTACTCTGTGAGGCCCTACAGGGAAGTCGAGATGTTTGAGCCAAGGCTGGGGCCCAGGGTTTGTAGATTGGGGACAGGAATTACTAAAGAGAAAGAGCCTAGAATGCAAAGCATGCTGAGAACCTGGAAATACCACAGCAGTAAAAACTAGCAGGACACTAGGAGGGGTTTGGGTGACTGGAGAAATGATTACTGGAGATATGGTTTCAAATCCAGAATTTGCTCAGCAAAGGGCAGAACAATGAAATCTAAGTAAGGCAGATAGGCATTGGAATTAATTATTGTCATTGATAAATAATATCCTTAGTAGTGTTAACATGAGGTCTGACAATTAAGATTGCAAACTTGCCACTGTGCGCTTGCATTGGCAGCACTGTACACACAACTTGGTAAGGTTTCATTACCTTGGTATGTGTGTGTTCGTTTCTATGTGTGGCAGTGTCTTACTGAGTGGTGTTCATTATTGTTGTTGCGTGTTTCTGTGTGCCATCGCAAGAATGTTCAGGCTTGTATTAGAGCAATGAATAAATATTAAATTTCTTGTTAAACTTGACAAGAGTGGAAGTGAAATCAGCGACATGTTAGTCCAAGTTTATGGGGATAATGCCACAAAGAAAATGGCAGTGTACAAATGGATTAAATATTTTTCTGAGGGAATAGAAAGCGTCACTGATGAAGAAAGGTCAGGGTGGCCAGTAATGAGCAGAACTGATAAAAACATTGCAAAAATTTGTTGAATTGTGTGTCAAAATTATCTGCTGACTGTGAGAAGCATAGCAGATCAAGTAAACATTGATAGAGAAACAGTTAGGAAAAACTCAACTGAAAATCTTGGCATGAGAAAAGTATGTGTAAAAATGGCCCCAAAGGAGCTCACTGATAAACAAAAGCAAAGGAGAGTTGAAGTTTGTCAAGACCTTTTGGAGAGACAAGATGATGTTTTGGGCTGTGCTATCACTGGTGATGAAATTTGGGTGTACCGAAATGACCCTGAAACAAAGCATCCAAGTGCACAATGAAAGTCAGCCAATTCTCCACGACCAAAAATATTCTTTCAGTCCAAATCAAGAGTCAAAACTATGTTGCTAACCTTTTTTTGATGTCAGAGGGATTTTTCATTATGAATTTGTACCAACTGGACAGACAGTCAACCAAGTTTACTATTTGGAAGTACTGAAAAGGCTGCATGAAAAGTTAGATGAAAACAACCTGAACTTTTCACCAACAACTCTTGGCTCTTGCATCACAACAATGCCCCAGCTCACAGGGCACTGTCTGTGAGGGAGTTTTCAGCCAGTACACAAATAACTGTATTGGAACAGCCTCCCTACTCACCTGATCTGGACCCCAATGACTTTTTTCTTTACCCAAAGATAAAGGAAATATTGAAAGGAAGACATTTTGATGCATTCAGGGTAATATGATGACAGTTCTGATGGCCATTCCAGAAAGAGTTCCAAAATTGATTTGAGTGCTACTGTCAGTGCACAGCTTCCTAAGGGGAGTACTTCAAAGGTGACTATAGTGATATTTAGCAGTGGAGTATGTAGCACTTAGGGTGAGTTCATAAACTTAATTGTCAGATCTCATAGATATCATTTGTGGAGTGCTTATTGCAAATCAGGAGGCTTTGTGCTAAACATTTTTACTGGCATTATCTTGTTTAATTCTCACAGCAGCCCTGTGAGATAGGCACAATTTTTCAAAGGAGAATTTGAGACTCAGCGAGGTCCAGGAACTTTCCTTCATTTCATCACCCATGAGAGGCAAGGCTGGTATTCACATCCTGGGCTTCATGTTTCAGTGTTTTTCCCTGCCTGAGCATATGAGTTCAGATCTGCCCACATCAGGCAGGGCCTAGTCAGCTTCTAGGGGTAAAGGGGACACTGAGTCGGCCTCTGGAGAGACATGAAGAACTAGAATTGCAGCTGAGCAAGCTGGGGTTCGGGATAATGCCTCAAGCTGGGAATTAGTTCAGGAAGCCAGCTGAATCACTGGGTAGGGACTGAGGCAGAGGCCAGCCCTGTAGAGCAGGCTGGCACTGGAGATGTCAAGAGCTGTGTGTAGGAGCTGTCCCAGACCTCACAGCTCACTCCTTGGAGGTGGAAGAGTGGAGGCAGCAAGGCAGACTTCTCATAAGGGAAATAGCCCGATCACTGGATGTGCAGCAACTGTCTCTGTTCTAGGAGTTTCCTGAAGAGGGAGTGGGTTATTTATATTTTGGTTCTTTTGCTTTAAATTAGGATCAGCTCAAGAGCAGGTTGGAGGCAAGGAACAGGATGGGTGGGTATGGGGCGGATAACCATGCATTGAACCCCAAGAAGGTAGAGAAAGTCTCAGAAATGAGGTGGCAGCTGACAAACACAAGTATATGTTCACCAGTGTGCCCGTGTGTGTGTGTGTGTGTGTGCGCGCGTGTTCATCAGGCCATGGAGGGATATGGGGGGTGGTGCTTGGCTCTCTTTTCATATAACTAAGGTAGAGGCAGGTGACTCTACTTGCAGTTTCTCCTAAGTTTCCCTCTGGTTTCTAGATCCTACCATCTCAGCATCTTTCTCCTTCCCCGATACAAAGTTAAAGCCTCTGCAAGTTTAGAGAATTTCTCAAAATGAACTTATTAGCACTTTAGTTGTATAAATAAGTATTTTAATTTTTGTGGTGCACATTAGACTTGGTGGATGGGAGGCTGTCAGAATTCCTAATTGTCATGAAATATGCTCTTAATAATCAGTCTTATTAAATCTAAATGAAATGCCTGTATGAGGCCCTATTTTAGTGTTTTCTGAACTCACTGCAGCTTTTTTATCTCAAACAGCAACTGGAGTCACTCTAAATCATCATCAAATTAACTATTTATGCTACCTTTCACCAATGTTCCTTCTTCCCTGGCCTGCCTCTCCACCACCCTCTCCACAAGCTCATGTTTTATGGATAAATAATCAGCCTTTGCAGTTCGGCAGAGGACACCCTTGGGACGCTGGGAGGGACATCCAGTCACAGCTCAGGACAAGCCCCCGAAGCCCCAGGAAGCCCAGGGGTAGTGTCTCCTTAGAAGATGCTTTAGGAGGCTGGGAGCATCCCCACCAGAGTGCAACCTCTTCGGAGAGGTGTCTGAATTGCTCCCCCAGTCAGTTTCTCCTGGCCAAGGACAAGGTAACGCCTCATTTCAATTCCCTTCAAATGTGATTAGGAGGAAAGTAGCTGACCAGCTTTTTAAAATGTTATCTCTTTTGCTTTTTGGAGGCTGGGCAGAAAATTTCCAATGTAGAGATCTAAGTTGGCCAAAACTATAGTGGCAGATACATACAATAAATACAATGTCATTTCAACATCTGGACAAAATTCTGCAGGTTTTGCCCATGACTTTCTAAGGAGCAGGGAGCAAGAGAGCTCAGAGGTAGCATTTCTTCCATTGGCACAAATTCCCCTTCTGCTTACTTTGGGAGCAAGGTTGGGCTTTTAGTAGAAGAAACGGGAAGGAATATGAGTAGTGTGTCATGGGAGTATTCAGGGTACAGATTTCTTATCCGAAGGGAGCTAGCATCTCACCAGAGACCCTGTGCCCATCAGATGAGCCTCACACTTTGGACATGAAATGGACGCCATGTGCTCTTCTGCGCGGCTTGCCTTGGGTGCCTTTACTTTCATGCATTGGTCACAATAGCCTGGGCCTAATGCCTCCCTTTCTTCAGTCCTTCCGTCATTTGCTTTCACCTTCTTCCTCCAGGAGTGGAGCTGAAGCCCAACCTTTGGTCCAGGCTGTCAGTTTCAGGTTCAGAGGTGGTAAATGGGGCCAATTGGGTATGAAGGAGCCTTCACACTTTTCCAGGGAAGCATCAACTTAGCAACAAGCACCACAGACCCAGAAGCTCCTCATCTGCTTTCCCTGAATATGAGATATTATCCCCAGGTGTGAGGAGAGGGAGGGAAGTAAGGAAAGACTGAATGCTACCATCCCTGCCCCATCTCTCACAGGAAAGTAAACTAAGACAAGGGGTGGTATAGCCATTCCCAAAGTGACACCGTTTTTAGCACAGAATCCAGACTGTTCTGCACAGCTCCTGGTTGTGAACAAAGTGTCTCTGTGACCTGTGAGACCCTGATATCCCCCTTATTCTTCCTCAGTTCAACTGTCCACCATCCACTGACCAGCAATCTTACCCAATTGAGATAATTGTTCCAAATCTCTCAGTTTTCTTATCTTTAAAATGGGGATAATCATGTTGCTCTCACAGGATGAAAGAAGAAAAACACATGTGAATTTGCTGACCCACGGTTGGCGGTCAGTAAGTGCTACTTCCTTCTTTTATTTCACAACAACAAATGTAATCAACTAAGGGAAAGGATTCTGGGCTGTGTTTGGCATCTTTTAGATGCTGCCATTACACAAACAAAGATGTTTTGAGTCTGGACTTGGCACTACCCTTTTGTAAATGGAAGTTGTCATTAAACTGAAATGAGCACAATATGTCAAGTTTAGCTATTTTTACATCAGAGAGAAAAACACTTGTCAGTTAAGGACATAGACCCCATCATAAGGAGTTGGGAAGGAATGCTCCTGAGAACTGAGGCAGGCAAACAAGGGTCTTTGCATGAGTTCAGCTGTGCCTTGGCAAGGTGATGGTTTCTGTTTTTCTCTAATTTGGCTCAGAGGGGCCCAGAGCCCAAACCATAGCTCTGCAGCATTCCTTCTGAGGGCCTTGCAGGTGGCCAGCTGCCAGAATGTGCCTGGGTCCTAGTTCTTCTCAGCCTCACACCACAGTGCAGGCTTGTAGTGTAAGCTTCTTCCCATCCTTCATTGGTTGATCAGACATTTATAAGCATTCCCTTTAATGCTAAGCCCTGGAGAGAGAATGATGATCAGTTGTATGGTTATTACAAAATAAAATAACCTTTAAAGGATAGAAAGCTACATCGAAATACCAAGACACTATGGTATAATGACCAAGACCCTAACAAAAGCCATAAATGTCAGCAAATATAATCAATATCTTTGCTTTAAAAACTTGGCCATTTGGAAAGGAGAACTGCGTTTGCTGGAATCACCTGTGCAGTGATCGAAACGAATTGGATTGCAACCTGGGGCAGCCAGGTCTGAATCCTGACTTTTGGTTCTGGTAAGTGACTTAGCTTGTTTGAGCCCCAGTTTCCTCTTGTGTAAAACTGGAGCCATAAACACTTTCCTTATGGTTTTGTTAAGAAGATTAAAGTTGGTAAGTTTCATAGAAACTCTAGGTACAGGGCCTGAGACGTACAAGTGCTCAGTGAATAGAGACTGACACAGAGTTTGGAAAGGCCACAGGGAGGGTCAGAAGCTTCATACAAGTCTCACATCAGACCAGGTTCAGGCAGCATGACTTAGAACAGATGGCTCTTCAATTATCCAAATTAAATGGAAAAAAATATCTATCCTGGAGATTTTTCGGGCAAATTTAGATCCTGCACTTACTCTTCAGTATTTTAGCTCCTTCACTTGATCATCCACTGTGCAGAGTTGTCTTTTCTTTCATTTGTCCAACATTTTCCCCTTTTAAACTCCATGGAGAACCTTTTTGTTCATGTTGATCTTAATTATTCATCGACACAAAGAGTTAGGAAGTCTTTGGGCTGAAGAAGTGAATCTGGGAAGTTTCATGTCAATATCTGCCTCAGCTCTCTTCTGGGGCCTCTTTAAAATACAATCCAAATTGTCCTAACTCCCTCAGTATGCTTCCTGCCCTCAGTCCTGTCCCTATCCCACAGAACATCTACTGTTGATTTCAGGTGGTAGCAGAAAGTCATGAAGTCATGGGCTGGGAAAATGACAGTGAGTGTCAGAGCAGGGTAGAGTACCCTATCCTGTGACTCCTGGCACAGTCACTTAGCACTTGGAGTTCAGGTGCTCAGGTCTGGCATCTCCGCTTACCTGCATTCCCAAGGAGAGCACATCTTCCTGGCAGCCTTCTGAAGAGTCACTAGGATCCACCTTGCCTTATTCCTTACCTTCCTTAGACAGGTGTCTTATTCACTCCCGTCTGGTACAAGGGAACTACCCCACATTTATTCTGCAATATAGATCAGGGCATTCCACCTGACTGGACTTACCAAAACCTACAGTTACTTTATTCTGCCTTCCCCTTGGCCATTGATACTGTCTTTCTCAAAAAAGTCAATCTTTGCAATTACATAGCCATTTATGCTTTCAAGGCACTTTTGCATGCTTTATTCCAGCTGATCCTCGCAGAAGCCTCTGCAGCAGGTGTGTGGCATCATTATCCTTTTTTAATAGATGTGATAAAAGCACAGACTGATGCAGTGAGTGACCTCGGCTCACACAGCAAGGCTAAGATGGAACACATTTTAGCACCCGGATCCCTGACTTGGGGCCAGTACTTCAAGCCATGTCTCTCTCCAGGCGCCCATGATCTTTCGGGAAACCTAAGTGCCTGCTCTAGGGGTAACTCTTTCATTTCCTCTTCAGCTGCATCCACCACCCCTGTGCATACTTGCCGGCCTCTTTCTTCCAGGAATGATTACGCAGAAAATGGGAGCTGACAGTGATAGATGGACTTTTTCATTTTCTGCTAACATGGCTATGAAGTCAGAGCCCATTTTAATGAATGTCCATTAAGGTCAAATTTGGAAAGCAGGTATTAAGAGTCATTGCTGCTAATTACACCCTGAGAGCTCTATTTGTATTTTCAAATTGGATAAAAAGGTTAGTAAAATGGAACATTTCAGCAGAGCCTAGCTCCCAGGGTTGCTCTTCAAGTTTTCAGAAACGATTGACTGCCAAACTTGCTGAGAAATAGTATTCTGTGTCCGATTCTTGCCTCGCGCCTCGCAGGTGAGCCAGCTCCACAAGGAGTGGCTGCCTCACAGATCCTGTCAGTCTCTGGCAGATCCCATTACATCTGGGACTCTTAAGAGCACTTGAAGCAAGCGGTGCTGGTCTATTTTAATCCTGCTCCTTCTAGAAACTAGAAACTGTAAGGAGAGTCTTCCTGCTGACAGGTGGTTCCATAAAAGTCGTCCATCTGCTGCTAATTATGGCAGAGAGAAAATTCACACAGCCGAGTTTTCAGTTTATTTGCTAAAGATCTCCAAAGGTGTAACTGCCTTCCCAGATCACAAGGCCATACACAGCATTACCTCTATAGAGCCTGTTAATTACTTAAATAATTTGAAACCTGGGCTGGCAGTGAGCATTTAACAGAAGTTGGGCTGGGTGAGGATTGGTGTGATGGTCTATGGGGGCAGAGGGAGGTAATCTGTTCTTACAGCTCAGTCTGGACTCACAGGGTTTTGTTTTTCTCCTTACCATGCTTTCCAAGGGAAACTCAGAGAGGGGTGGAATTGGGCAGAATTAGCCATATTTCAGAATTGATTGGCTTTGACTCCCAAAGTCCAGTTCACCTCTCTCTCCTTTTTGTAGTCACATCTGTAGAATGGGTATGCACTCCCACTGCCTAACTCAGAAGGCTGCTATAATCTTAGAATAGAGTAACTTATTAGAAAATGCCATGTATAGAGTAATATACTATGTAAAGATTTTCGAGCTCATTAAATAAGTAGAAATGATTATGTCTGATAGATGAGATGATGAAATAACTTAATAATAGAAGAACCAATGTTTTCTTTATTCTTGTACTTTCCTTTCTTCCATGAAGACACAGTGGAATTTAAAAGTTGCTTCCTTACCTGTGGAATGTATGTGTGTGCACACACGTGCATGTATGAGGGCTGTCGGAAAAAATCCAGCCATAAATGCCTCTATTTTTGTATTACATGGCTGGATACTTTCCAGACAATCCTCATGTAGTGATGTTCAATATATGTTAAATTAAAGAGCCCAAGCGAATAAATGAATCCAATATAATTTTACTTCATGGTGAAATTATGTTCAACATTAACCTTAATATTAAAGTGTCACAGAATCTATCAGATTCAATCATTTCTGACATATTTGATGACTTTTTAGTGTGTGTGCAAGGGATAGAAACTCTGTAAAACCCATTTTATAAAGACATATAACTCCGAGTTGGTTGTGATGAGCTGGAACCTTCCTGCTCTGTTCTCTAGATTTCATCCGTGCCCATTATGCTTTACTCTATGTTAGAGTTTGGTTTTCAGGTATAAAATGCAGGTAGGATAGGGTTAACTAGATGACTTAGGTTACATGAAATATTCCCTGATGGCACCCAGCCAGAGACTGGTTGCTGGCTGAATGATTTGCAGAGAATATACAGGAAATATCAATATGTAAATAAAATGAAGTAATTGTACATGAAAATGGTAGAACAATGGTGAGGTCAGAGGCTGAATCCATCTCGTAAGGTAAAAGCAGTGCTAGGTCACCCTTGACTCCATTTGACCCAGTTGTCAGATTGCATTTGGATGCCCTTTGACTTACATGATATTGTTAGAATATGACAGCTATTTGGAAAGTATCCAGCCATATAATATGAAAAATAGAGGCATTTATGGCTGGATTTTTTCTGGACATGCTTCATACACTTCATAGGTTTTCCATATATTCAGGTCCCCATAGAGGGTCGTTGGAAAAACAAGTTATGATAAAAACAATGCCAATCCAGATAACAATGAAGAAATCTCAAAAGGGGCTAGAAAAGAATTGGCTAAGATAGTGCAAAGACTTTTATTCCACAATGTCCTAGGAGATAAACCTAGTTGTATGTGCTGTTGGTTTTATTTTTAAAATGTTTTGTTTTGCCTCTGCTCATTGCAGACTTTCTACACTGATTGTTCAGTGCCCTTCTATTCTTGAAACGTTACATATACACTGAGTATACTGAGGCTTCAAAGTGGGTACTAGATAGGAATAGGTCTCCTTGTACCCATACATTGTTTGGGATCTCGATTTTAAACTAATTGCCTTGCTCACCTTGCCGTTAGCTCCTCCTGTTCTGATCTTACCAGCCCTTCACCTCTTGCCTCCATCTCTTGAAGCTGAGCCTCACTCGGCTCCACTTCTCTGGCTTTGGCCCCTGATATCTTTCCTTGATCTCTCCCTCTAGTTATGTGGCTCATGAGTCTGCTGTGTAATTTATGTTGGTCTGGTATGGCCCCTGCAAGCATTACTTTTCTCCTGGTCTTTCTGGACCCATCAGTAGGACTTGGGCAAGCTATGAGGTGGACAAGCCTCACATGATTCCTCCTATAATCTCTCCCACCTTTCACAGTCTTTTCCATTTTATGAAACATTGTACTGTTTCATAAGCTCCCAGGGCAGGATTTTCCAAAATCTGTTGGTGCTTAAAGCCTTATGTATTTGATTATAAGAGATGTTGTTGTAGCTTACACTCATAAGACTTGAGGAAAATAAAAGGGGTTTCTACTTAGGAAAAGATTGGGGAATCTTTGATCCAATCTGACTATCATGAACTGTAGCATTCCTTGTTTATTGATACTGTCCCCTGAAATAGGTGGTCAGTTCCTTAGAAGGTACTTCTCTCTTGTTAATTCTCTCAAGTTTAATACAGCCCTAGCACATACTGTAGTACTATCAATCTTTAATTATGAAAGTCACCGTAGTCTATGCATTAACTCCTGCTTGAGTGCTGTTGCTACCACCAAAAGCTGCTGAGAATCATATACACTTCTCAGTCCTCATTTCTTTTAACTACGAGTAAGATACTTTTGTACACCAATTCCAGTGAGGTTGTGCTTTTGTTTTTTTTGGAAGAGTTATTGTTGAGATATGCCAATAAAATGGTATGATGATTGCTTATGTAGCCTAAATAATTATTTTTGTGAGATTTTATATTTTGGCAAAGATTATTTCTGTGATAAAGTATATATGCAAAAAAGGTTTTTGGCCATTATTTTTTAACACTGCAGTGTGTGGTTTGATGCTTTGAGAAAATACCTCCATTGTCACTACTTGATAGTGCTTTTGCCAAGGAACATTTTGCTTTGCTTGTGTAGAAATGGCCTTTCTGTGACCATTAAGGATTTCTTGGCAATCCTGAATCAAAATGTTCTTACCAGAGCCTGATTTGGGGAATTGCATTTTTTCCCACTAATTAACTCTATTGTTTCAATTAGGAAAGAACTATTCCTTCCAGCCCAGAACACTGTCTCTGTACAGGACGATGGCTTTGAAATGCTCCACAGTGAAGGCAAGGATTTGTACTAAGCTCACCTAGCAGCCCTTGTAGCCACATTTTCAAGATGGCTGATTCTCTTTTTGAGGGTCATATAGAGTTCGAAGTGACATGGAAAGAGTCCAGAGGAAGCAAAAAGGATTCTTATTGTTCCCACCTAATTGATAAAAGCTCACTGAGGTCAAGCATCTTGTCCAAGCTTATCAGAAAGTAGGAGAATCAAGGTTAGAAAATAAGTCTGTTCTTTCCTTGTCTAGGCAGAGTAGTTCTAACTGGCGCAAGTGGAGCTCACATCCTTGAAACTGATCTACTTAAATATTTGGCAATTAGCCAAATTAATCAGTCATAAATTCTAAAACTCTTATCAACCACTTGACCCTCACAGGTCATGACTGAAGAGATACTTTGAACCTAGAGTACAGAATATAGTCAGCAGTCTGTGATCTTTGACTAGGAAATCTATAATTACTTCTTCTCTATTAATGCAAATGATTGTAATTAACATAGGTGATGTATTTAATTGCTGTTTGTAAAAACTACTTTCTATGTGCATTAGGCTTTGGAAAAACAGCTATAAACATTTTGGTGATTTGTGATAGTAAATTAATTGCAGTACTGACTTAAGAATGATTTAGAAACTTGTTGATTTCTGATCTCATTTCTCCAGTGACTTTGCCCCCTTAAGCCAGGAAAAAACATCACGAAAGACACCTTTGCCTTTGAGAGATGCTCTTCATCTTTCATCTCCATGTTGAAGATATTAATTTCCAAGGAGAATGATAAAGTGTGAAAGATCCTAGTTCAACCTTTCAGAAGAGGCTCTAGCAGCTGTTGGCAGGAAGGATAATACTAAGCTACCCTTTTCTATTCTCATAGGATTTCTTGTCTTACTTCACCCATGGAATATTAACTGAGCATAAGACATGGGATCTAGGGTCAGACATATGCTCCATCCAGCTCAAAATACGCTCTGACAGCAGCTTCAGGGTTGTCAATGCTGACATCAAAAGGGTAGAAACAGAAACCAAACAACCTTTCATAGAGCCTTGTTATATTTTGTCTAACTATTGATTTATAGATTATCATCTTAGTTAATAAATCATATTGATTCACTAAGTTCCCTATGTTGATTCCTGCCTGTACAAAGATGAATTTCCTTTTATCTTTTTGCTCTGTATCTGCTCTTGGGAAAACTCCACATACTGTTCTCTATTCCAGTCTTCCTGGTTTAATTAGGCCAATGAGGCTAGGGGAAGTATACTGGAAGAAACACAGGTGACTCAAACTCTAGACACTGCTGAAGGAAGTCATCATGGGAACACCATGTCTATGTTATTGTCTTCCACTGTTTGCAAAGTCACTTGTCTTTGGGGTGCTGAGTTGATCAGAGAATGAGAGCAAAGGTCTTCCCTCGAATGTTGTGATTTCTCGTCATAAGCATCCAACTAGCAGTACTGATACCCCAATTCTTGTTCTTACTCAGAATTTCCTTCCTGATTATGCAAGTATTTTGCTGAATATTTTTAGTAACTGTACATTGATCAATATTTTTTGGAAACAATGATTTTAAAATCTATTGTTTAGTTTACAACCTTTTTCTTATATATTAGGAGGAGAGGATATTCCCATTTATGATTTATAGATTAAGTGCTGTGTAAAAGACTGGACTATATTGTAAGAACTTAGAGGTTAGTAGTAGTTTTATTCAAGATTTTATATCTCATGGTACCTAAAATAGTACTTAAAACACAGGAGATACACAACTCAAATTCTCTAAATTAAATTAAACAAAAGAAATGACCTTCTGTGGTCATTAGAATACTTAAAATAGTATTGGGAATATTCTGGGATACGGCAGTGGCAATAATAGAGTTTTTAAATCTCCTGGGAGCCACTGTTTTTAAATAAATCTCAGAGCAACTAGGATAGCAAAACTAAAAATGCATGTACAAGATCTACCACAAAACTAAGCAAAAAAGTATCCCCACAAATGCCATCATTTGAGCAATATTAACTAGACCAGCATAGTAAGGAAAAAGCAGCAGCGAAAAAAGAGGGGCTTCTGATGAACTAAATAATAATTCCCAAACTGACAATATTGACACTCACTGGGAAAGCTCAGCAGGCTTATCCCAGGAGAACAGCCAAATCTGGAAAGGAGGCTAGCAGACTAGAATTTGTGGGTAAGGCTAATGTTGCCAGACAAGTCTAACCTGTGAACTTTTGATTCTGGTCATCCAAATCTTCCTTACAAGAGGATCCCCCATAAGGAGAAGAATCTTCTGTGAGTAGAATCCAAATTGTTTAGGTTGAGGACAATAGGAGCAAAGAAAAGAAGAAAAAAGTAAGGAAGGGAGCAGAGTCAGCAGATCTCAGGAAGTATGAGGGCAGATGATTCTGAGCACTTAACAAAAGTAACAGAAAGGGAGCCATGGACCTGTGACTCTAAGAATACTATTCCAGTTTGTCTTCCTCTTGCAGCCCAGAAAAACTTACTTAAAACAAGCAAGAGAGAAGGAATGTAGGAAAAATCTTTTAATAATTATTATAAGGAAAAAACCAACCCCATGCAACTTATTATAGGGACCCAGTCAACATCCCCATAGACAATCAAAGAAACCAGAAAAGCATGCCCACAAAATAGATGACAAGTGTAAACTAATACATCAAGGTAGATATAAGAAAATAATAGAAGATGGAAAAGAACAACACAAATATGAATTAGAAATTCAGAAATTATATGAATTAAGAAACGATATGAAAAAAGGCAGGTTTGGAAGAAAAAAGATCTACCTAAATTCAGAGAATAATTAAAAATAAAATATTATTTTAGAAATAAAGAGTGAGGAGAAACACAAGACTGAATAAATACCCCAGAAAATTTCTTAAGAGAGATAGAATATGGAAAAGAGGGGGAAATGTTTAAATCAGAAAGAAATTAAGGAAATTAAAACAGATTAGAGAGAAAATGATACAAAAAATAGCCAGTGAAGATTCAATACATATATAATGGCAGAAACCAAAGCTGGAACAGAATTAATATTAAAAACAATAATTCAAGCAAACTTCCTAAAATAAAAAAGGTAATTAAAATACATATACTGAAAAGGAATATTTTTTTTTGTTGTCGTTGCTATTGGGTTTGTGTGTTTGTTTCTCGGGAAAATCAATCCAGTGTGGCCAAACTGGCTTAAAAATGAAAAGACTTCTTTGAGCATCCAGACCATGATATTAAGTCATTCACAAGAGAGGGAGGAAAATCAGATTGCCTTGAGCTTAAGTCTTGTCAAAAGTAATGTTTTATTAATAATAACTGAAGACAATGAAAAAACATATTTGGGATTTTCAAGGACATAATAGTGAGCCAAGGAGTTTATACCCAGCCAAACTGATCTTCAAGTATAGAGATTATGGCAACATATTATATAAATACAAGAATTCAGAGAACAGCTAAGGAATCTACCAAATGACTGAAGAGACACAGCCTAAGGATTGATGTCTAACAGTAGCAATCAGAATATGTGAAGATAAAATTACATGTGCACACCTCTACATTTCTTCTGAAAACAAAAGACTTGAGTACAAATGAACCTTTCAAACAAGTCTGAAATATGAGATCAAGGATAAACCAAGACTGGGTTTAACTAGTTCAGGTGCTTCAGAGACAAATTATCATGGATGAATCTCCCTTAAGGGAACTATTAGTTGTCTAAGATGAAGCTCTGTGTGCATGATGGAGGAGTAGCCATAGGTCAGTATCCATGAATTGTTGGCTGTACTTGGATTTTGTAAGGATCCATTCACAAAGCACCTGCAAAGAATTCCCAGATGATCTGTACGAATAACATCGTCTATACCCAGAGACACCCTCAGCCAACTTTCCCTTGGGTAACTATTTCTAGAAGTAGGTATTAGCTTGTTCTGAAAAAATAGTAAGTCATTGTATATAATCCTGAAAAGAAAGGTCGGTGGTACCCTATGGTTGAGACCCCCAACCAGTTGTGCTATCACATTGTTTTGAGCACAAGGTGATCTTTTTGACCTGTGATTTGTGGAACCCAGAGGGATATTTGAGCTCGCAGTTTGTTACACCTGGTAGCCCTGTGAATACCTTTCTGTAACCAGAACACTTTGGAGCATGTGTATGTGATATGCCACCTGGCTTTGCTTACAAAAAGCCACACTCTTCCATGGCAACAATTCTTCCAATTTGTTAAGGACATCTGACTCAGATCCACACCCTGGAAATGAATAAGATTGAAGAGCTGCTTCAAGCAACTTACTCTAGTTCTTGGCTACATCAGCTGTATGCCCTACATATCCCATTTCTTATAGGAATGGCAGTTTCGGGCATTTGGAAAAGTTGAAGTGCCCTGTTGCACGTCCTTGGTCCTCAAATCCAAAACTTGTTATTGTCACCATATTGTATTGCTTGCAGAAAGATAGGACACAGTCTGAAACTAATGGGCTAAATTTTGCTGAATAACCTTTTCTCGTTTTATTTATCCCCAATAAGAATAATTTTGAAACACTCCAAAAATAATTGTATTGAATAAACTTTTTGGAATTGAACTGAAATAATCATGTCAGAAGCCAACAAGCAGATGGTGAACTCCATTTCTGCTGACTTGGGCTAGATTTTTCTTAAGCTGAAAAGGGGCTTCATGCCCTGAGATCTCAATGCCTTCCGGTACCTTTCAACTATAACAGATTTAGGTCATTCACTGAAAACCCACATTTATTTCAGTTTACATAATCTCAGTGTTATCTCACTATTTAATTACTATAACTGACTGACACCAGAAATGCTGCAACATGAACTTGATATTATGGAAAACTCCTAAATTCTAGTGTTAATAAACAGAGCATCATTTCTCATTTCTTTCTTGTTGTTTCTGTTTCAAGGTGATGGGGCTCTGTAAAGTCCTTTTTTATTTTTTATTTTTCTGGATAATTTCAGAACCATGTATTGCTTCAAGAGGAATCTAAAAGGTCTGTTAGGTCAATATACTTGTGGCTTCAGTTTTTGTAGTTCCTGGCAGATCAGAGGTAGTACCTGACTTCCTCTATGATTTCTGCTTTCCTCTCACATGTTGTCTGCTCCTCTCAGGGTTACTGCCCCTGCCCAAACCTCTACCTCAAGAGAGTCAACAGCGTTTCCTGAGCACTCATCCTATGCTAAGCATTTTGTCAGGCATATGCACTTTCTAACTTAATCCTTAATTAATCCTTAATTCTAACTTCTATGTGGTAGGGCTATTTATCCCTCTTTTTTTTTTTTAAAGGATGAGAAAAACTGAAGTTTATTTATTTATTTATTTTTTGGTTGGATCGAACTCAGGCCGTGGCAGTGAGAGCACCAAAGCCTAGTCACTGCACCACCAGGGAACCCCCCTGAAGTTTATTAAGGAGGTGACTGGCCTAATGCCACAGAAAGTAAGTTGCAGAGTCAGAACTTGAGTATTCAGGCTTTGGAACCAAAACATCTGATTGTGAATCCTGAAAGCAATATCTATAAGCAAATCACTAGCTCATTCTAACAACTACCTGTTTGTTTTTACTTTTTCCCTGACTGGTGATGGACCTTCAACATTTCTCTCCTCCAATCTCAATCCTATCTGTCCTTAAGGGTCCACTGTCAGCCTGGTCTCTGCCACAGGTCTTTCCTAGCTTCTATTCTCTCTCTGTCTCTCTGTCTCAGTCTCTGTCTGTCTGTCTCTGTCTCTCTCTCTCTGCCTTTTTATTAAAAAAAAAAACAAACCCTTTTAGTTCAGGTCCAGTCTCACGTTCTCACCCTAGCCTTTTTCTGGTGTGAAGGAGGGTGAGGGATAGGATGCTGGATAAATTGATTAACTTGCCCTCGTCTTAGGAATGCCAGTTGTCTTGTTTCCACACCTCCAGTCCAAGCCATGCCCACCCCCAGACAGAGTGGCCTGGATGCCACTGGGAGTTGCACTTACTCCCACTAGAGTCCCAGCTTTCCAGGACTGGATAAAACCGGGCAGGAACAGTCCCTTGCACTCCAGACCTTGACCCACAAAGTCTGCATCTTTATGGGAAATGCTCTCCACCGCCGGTCTCGAAGTGCTGTGTTCTCAAAAGTCGGAGTGGGTTGTGAGGAGCCCTACTTAACCTGCGCAGGCCGCTCATCTCCCTGAGCCCTTGGTTATTTTTACTCTCTCTGAGCTTCTTCCCATTCTTCAGGTGCTGGGCGAGGTGGCGTTCATTTGGCTTTGCTTCTGACACAAGATAAACGAGCTTGGGGCCCTCGGCGATTCACTCTGGCTGCCAGGGGGTTCCAAAATAGCAAACTATTTTTCATAACAGCAACGTGATATGAAGGGAGATGCAGCAGGTGCACTCAGATTTCCCTTTGCCGTCTGGGGCGTGTCGTGGAGGGAGAGGATTCATTAAAGTTTGCACTTGTGTCCAGAAGAAAGAAAGGCCCGCTCTCACAGTGGCCATTTCCCTTTGGCTGGGTCAAGGTCTCCCTCCTGAAGGAGAACTGTGTCCTTGGGCAAGGTGGAAGAACAGTAAAACAGCAGCCCGGGCACCCTCATAGATTTCTATGCCTTTTTTTTTCTTTGTAAGAAGATAAGGTTATGGATATGAGTATCTATTGCATATGTTTTTGTTTTTGTTTTTTAACACTGTCTTGTGTGTTCAGCAAAACAGCAAGATTTCTTAAAAGTTTCAAATGTGTGGTCATTGCAGAAAGTTTAAAGGGTAAACTCTTTTATTCTCCCTGTTCCCAGCAACGTAAAGATAAAAGATCCAATTGACTTTGCCTCTTTGACATTCTGAGGCTCTTGACTCATTTAGAAAAAAGCATCTATTTTCATGGCACTGGTTGCTATTAAAAAGTTGGTCCCCAGCCCTATATCCACATCTGATACTCTCCCCTTATCCCTCATCATGAATTATGCACTTGTTTTTAGGATGCAAATTATAACACAGCAAAGAGGATTTTAATTTACATTTGCATGCTCTGTGAGTTTCTTTTGGACATTTCTCCCCACATCAAGTTACTAGCTCTTTCTGGTTGGAAACATGCTAAATGTATAGTTGAAGTATATGTCATAATGATAATGATTATAATGATATAATAATAAAGACTTTTCAAAATTCAAGTGAGTCTGGGGGGACAAAATTTTTGTAAAATGAGTATGAAGAAGCAAATACTATGTTAAAGGTACATGAGAGTGAACTGTAATTGAGTGCCTAAGACAGTGGATTTTGTCTTATAATACATCTTAATTAAAACAGTTCTTTTCCCAGGGGACCACAGAGTATGTGGTGCATGAATAAATAAATGCCATGACTTATTTTGGAGGCTCCAATCATAATACAATTATATGCATTGCAAATTTTCATATGCTACTTTTAGTTTCTAGGTTTTTTTTTTCTTTCAATTATTAAACTGCATTGCAGGAAGAGGTACACCTCAACCCAGCCACAAAAATGGAGTCAGAGAGGTTAGTCAAACTAGGCAGCAGAATTCCCTCTATTGTGAACTTGACCCCATCAGAAAAATGGTGATTACATTTTCCATGAAGTTCTACTAATTACTGGCCTGGCTCAATCAGGCAGAGAGACAGCGGGCGTGGAAACCTGGTGCTGTGATTCTCTCGTTGTCGTACTGGATTTTAGAGACCATTTCTCTTCTCAAATCATGGTTGCTGCTAATCCTACCAGAGGAACATCATGCATTTTTCCTGCTTAAGAACAGCATCTTCTCTGTGTGGGTCAGTCACTAAGATCCATTTGCTAAATAACCCTTGAAGTCTAAAAAATTGTCTGAGTAGCCGGGGGAGGTGAATGCAACCTTGCAAATAGTGCTCCACAGCTACCACCCTCCCCAAAAGCCTTTTCTCTTCACACAGTGTGCACAGCCCTGCTCACGCAGGGTAATCTGCCTCCATCCTGTCTCTCTGTCCTACCTCCAATGTTTATGGCTCTCTTATTCTTCTTTATTAAGAAAACATAAGAGAGATGCAAGGGAGGGTAGAGGTTAAGCGCACTGGCTTGCAATTACGTAGACCATGGTTTGAGGCCTGTGTTTTCTGTTTCCTACTGATTTACCAGTTGTGTGTCCTATGGCAAGTTCTTAACCTCTCTGTGTCTCAGTTTGGTCACATAAAAATTGCTCCTATCTCACTGGGTTGTTGAGAAGATTGAGATACTATGTATAAAGTGCTCAGCAGAAATGTCCACAGATCCCAACAAATATTAGCCATTCTCGTATCAAAATTGTCTTACTGAGTTTACTCAGCTTGTGGTTTCCCATACCAACCTAATTCAGAAATTGAAAACAGTCAGAAATGTGGATTAACCTGATTTGGGGGCTGAATTGTTCTTTCATTTTGTCATGTCAGTTCTGGGAAGACCTAGAATTTCCTAAGCAGACATGCCATCCTCTCTGTATTCCTCATGGACATCAAGTTCACTGCCTTCATGGGTATGGCCAGTCTCCCTTCATGAGATGAAAGGGAATTGAGGTGCAAAACAGGATTCGTGGTTGATTTTATTTATTTATTTATTTATTTATTTATTTATTTATTTAGGTATACCCAGACACATTGACTTATTTTCTCCCTTTTAATATTTAGGGTCCTGATGAGTCCTGTCTTGCTGGAAAGCTCAAACTCTGGGCTCATGAGCCCCTGAGGAGACTGATTATTGTAAATCATTGTTGACCTCCTATCCACTTAAATCCAGAGGTCAGAACTTCAAAGACTTGTGAAGAGTTTACATTGGTGCATTTAGGCTTCAGCTTTAAAGTAAGTTGATAGTGCTGTTTGAGAGAGAGAACCGGTGGGTAACAAGCCTGGTGGAGCAAGATAGGGGGCCGGCATTCTTAAGGCTGGGGGGAGAGGTAGAGACTTGTGAATGAAGGTCATGGACAAGGATGGCACACCAGCCACTCTAGCCAGTAGGTGGGGCCACAGCGCATCTCCACCAGCCAGGTGTAGCCCCCTAGATGCTTCTGGCTATCTATGATTTTCATTTTTACTTTGAAACTTGATTTCTCCTTTCTCTCTCCCTTTTCATGGCTGTCAGAAGTTACTTTGTGTTGCTGTACAATATTTTTCCTTCCCTTTCTTCATTACCACTCAATTAACTTCACAGATACTTGAGTGCCTACTATGCGCCTGGCACAGATCTAGGCCCTGTCAATGTAGGATTAAGGCTCACAGGGTCTCTGTGTTTTGGATGGTGACATTTAGAAATGTAAGACAGTACTTCTTGAACATTAATGCACATGAAAATCCTCTGAGGATTTTGTGGAAATGCTGATTCTGATTCAGGAAGTCTGGGTGGAGTCAGAGATCCTGTGGTTCTAACCAGCTCCTGGGTGATGCCAGTGCTGCCCATCCAAGGCCTATCCTTTGCATAGCAAGAATGCAAAGTACTTCTATTCTCCCTCCTCCCCTAAGTGACTGGCTGACAGTCTTCATTTATATTACGGAGTTTACAGACACAGACTTGACCTTCCCTGTGAGGCTGTCAGCTATGTCCTGTGACCCTGACCTAGGCCAGTAGTCACTCAAAACCTGAGAAGAACGAGGGAGAATCAGGTGGATAGGTATGAGATAACCCCCACGGCTTTCAATCCTGACCAAGTCTCATGCTGTATTGTGACTGGGACCACTGAGTGTCATCACATGCCCAGGGCATCTCCTGGCTCCCAGATGATAATAGTACATTAAGTACATTGTATGATACAGCCTCTCTCTGGTAAATGGGGTGCCACTTACTAATTTGCCACTCTACATGACTAATTTAACTCTAGTTACTACTTGGTCATTAGGGAGTCACTTATTCACAGAGCAGAATCAGGCTAAATAAATAATAAGTTAGAAAAGAGGCAGATGAAAGTAGAGAATAGAAGCTAGCTTTTCATGAAGGCTAGAGACTTGCTGTTGTTTAATGCAGATCCCTATTTAGGGCATAAATACAGACTCTTCCTCTGTTTTTAAGTCTCCATAACCCTAAACGAGTAGAATCCTGTCGCAGAGAGCAGCTACTTTCTCTTCTAATAAGAATCACATCCCAGTAGAATGTACATTTCCAATTACTATGCAAAAGCAATGGCAGCATTACTTAAAAATGTACAGCCCCCCTAAGGGCTCTCCATGCTGTAGTCCATGTGAATCTATCATTTGCATGCAACTATTGTGGGAAACAACTAAATCCTCCATCACAGGCTATTTAATCAAGTGAGAAGCCCCTAAATTTCTTTGCAAAGATTCACGAGTTCTGGAGCTAAATATGCTATTGGTAATATATTCTGGCTGTCTGCATGCAGACTTCCTTGTTTCATTCTGAGTGTCATGGTGTTTGCATTGACATTTAGATGATGGGTCATCTTGGATTTCTCCTGTTCACAGCTGGAACTTTAGTGGCATCTCCCATTAGTAGTCACTGTGCTTTTTTTCCCCTAGTGACTGAACCATTTACAAACCAAGAAGAGGAAAAATTATATATTTGGGTACAGGTGATAGCAGAAAAATAAACTAACAGCACAGTAGGAAAGGTGCCTAGGGTTACTTTCTGTGGATAACTGAAGAGTAAGTGGAAGGAAAGGACTGAAATGATGTGCTTGCCTCACCCTTACTCACCAGCCCTATTGCCAGACTTGTTATTGGAAAGTTAGATGAAAACAGTCTGCAAAGAGAGACTACTGGATCAATCACAGCCACTAATGCAAGGATCTTGTGAAGCACAAAGACCTCTTTTTATGAGGATCTATTTTTCTGATCTATCATAGTACCTGCTATTCTCCCTTGTTTTTATTTTATCTATCTGTCTATCAATCTATCATCTATGTATTCATCCATTCATCCATTCATCCATCCACCCATGCATGCATGCATGCATCCATGCATCCATGCATCCATCCATCCCTTCATCTCTTTTAAGTTCCCTGTTAAGATACAAATGGATTTTCTGGATGGAGCTTCTGTCATAAGGTACTGGTAGTCACAAACATTTTGCTATCCCTTAGTTATCAGCTTCAGCAATCTGTATCAGGGCCCTGTTGGACCACTGCAGCTAAGAACCAGTGGAAGTAGGCCCTGGTTCAGGATGTTTTCAGAACCATGGAGACCCAACCACTGAAAACATAATGGCCCATTGCCTCCAGTGTGCAATGCAAAATACAGTTTTATACTATAAGCTCAATGTCAGAAAGTCAAGCTCAATTTTTATTTTTCCCATGATGGCAAAATATTTCTATGGCATTTTATGTCACTGTCCATGTTTTGTGAGTGTTTTAGTTCTAAGCTTGTGTTTGGCCTGCCAAGCCAATGTGGCTAGTTCTGGGAGCCAGAAAAATCCTGGAAGAGTCAAGGCATGGGCTGGAAGTGTGTCAGAGGCATAGGAATGGAAGGAGAGTAGAGGGGAGGGAGTAAAGTGTTTCTCTGTGAACTTTGTCTATGAGGCAGTTTTGCTGAGTCTGGCCTATGCAGCTTTCCTTTCAGAGAGGAAAAGAAGTCACCCTTCTTTTCCTCTTTAATCCTTCATATCATTTTCTATTATTGCCCGTGCTATATAATATCCCAACTCAGCTCTGAGGTTGACTCAGCACTTGTCACTCCAGTGATGAATTACAAGAGTTCTTTGGGCTGATTTGGATGGAGGTGTCATCTCCTTGCACCATCTCCCAAGTGGAGAAAAAAGAAGGATGGAGAAGATGTGAATCAGAATGATCACTGGCCACTTTACCATCCCACCATGGGAATGGCAGAGGCTGGCCCACTTTCCTCACAGTGCTGGGCTTTGCTTGTTTTAAACACCAACAAGTGACCTATTTTCTAGAATTAGGATGGGATAGTGAGGATACTTACAGTAATAATTTATATCTGTGAGATATTGTTATACATATTAGCTCAATTGCAACTCAACAGCTGTTCTCTAAGGTAAGTCTAGTTATCACTGGCATCACCCTCATTTCATAAATTTGGAATCTGGGATCCAGAGAAGCTAAACAAATTGCCCAAGTTTATACAACTAGAGCATTTTCAGAATGGACTTGAACTCAAGTCTTCCAATATTTTTCTACTGTACTCCACCTATGGGCTTCTCTCATGGGTCCTAAGCTGGAGAAACACAGGAACTTGAAAGGCAGAACTGGTCCTCTTTGTAAGAACTATCAGACATAGACGCAGATCATTTGCTGCCATGGTAGGGCTAGAACTCAGCAAAGAGCAATGTGCGAAATGTATGCCATAGACTTGTGAGAAGAGCCAGAATGTTTCTGATGGGAATTGGAAAGAAGTCATAAGAAGAGTTTGTAATTTTCTTTTAGACTGTTATACAAAGATAATGGAGATGGCCGTCTGTTCAGACAAGCCATTCTGAGAAGCTGGCTTGTAATCCAGGCCTTCCAGAATGGTGGCCACACGTTTATTCCTAGCATCATTAGGCTCAGAGAATCTACCAAAGAGAAGAAACTGCAAATGACAACTGACCCCCAAAACCTTTTGTCACAAACCCAGAGTCCCTAAAAATGCCTCAATGGTGCTTATTGTGCTCAGATACTGTTTCAAGCAGTTTACAATTAATTCATTGAACTCTCTGAAGTAGGCATTATTATTATTGTTTTCAGATAAGTGAAGTGATGCAGAGAGAGATTAAGATTTACAGAGACCGTAACACTTCTCTTTCTCCTGTCAAAATTCTCTAGAATTTCACCTAAGGCTTTGAGGTAGCATAAGCCCTGCAGGGTCTGTTCCTAAACAGCCCCTGCTATTATTGTCATCTTGCTATATAGCAGTCTCTATGCTAAATGCTTTATACAAAGATCCCATAATGCTTCCCTCCTCTCCTTTTTTTTTTAAAAACAGGTTGGAAACAGAGGATTACAATAGCTAATTTACAGAGGGTCACACTGTTAATAAGTGGCTAAGCTCAGACTAGAACCCACCCAGGATTTTTGGTTTCTCAAAGCTATCCTTTTAACCATAACAATAAACTGTTTCTTAACCCCTGGATGGATTAAAGCTACTAAGAATCATTTCAGGGTTCTGTAGGCACATTCTAGATCTTAACTGCCATAAATGGAGTTCAGACATCTCAGAAGAGACCTGGGTAATGTCCTAATTCATCTCTCATTAGCAAAATCCTTGACAGCTACAGAGGAGGAGATCAGGGCCTGCACAGAGGCAAGTACCATGATGAATTTCCATCTCCTACTTCTCACTACTCTCTCAAGTTAGTCTTCAGCAACAAGACCACTGGTCTCTTGAGCCGTCTTTTATTCCTACTGCATTTACCCGTCTTCTGGATCCACTCCCCTTTTCTTGTGGACAAAAAGCCAATGGTCATCTACTCCCTCCTTTCATAGAATTCCTTATTCTCCACCCTCTCCCACTACCAGTGGTGTCCACTATTCATCCTTGACAACTTCCAACCAGAGTAACCTCTACTGCCTGCTTCCTCATTTCCCATGTGTGGAGAAAGTCATGATAATACTGGTAATGAGGTCACTAAATAGCTGGTCCATATTATTCCAGCTGGCCTCTGGCTCTAAATTTATTGTCAGTGGCTGAACCAGCCCTTCTCCAGGTTTCTCAGACTCTTATGCCTATTTCCATTCTTTGAACTGGGAGACGAGTAAGAGCCATCAACCTTACTGCTCAAGATTATATGAATACAACCCAAGAACTTTCAATCTACCTCCCTTTTAACCACAGAACCTTTCAGTAAGTCTGCAGAAGAAATAGCTTCATTTTGCCAAATTCCAACTCTTCCAATTAACGAAGTTTCAATGGCTGGTATGAAGTGTGATTTTTGGAGGAGATAGGCCTCCTATACATGCTCTCTCTTTCTTCTACCCCTTCTGGCTCTCTTCCCTCTGCCTAAAATATGCTTAGGCCTCCCTTTTCTTGAAACAAAAATAAACACAAAATCCTATACTTTTCATACCAAGCTATATTGCCAGACTTTTTTAAAAAAAGAAATCAAAGCACATTTTCTTACAGGCTTCTCAATCTACTACATTTGGCTTCTACTGCCATTATTCTCTAGAAGCTGCACTCAGTGGCTTCCTAATCTTAAAAACCATTAGCCTTGTCTCAGTCTTCATCCTGCTTAACCACCAGTGGGAAAGCATGCCTCTTGGAGGTCAGGTTCTTTTGAATCAGCCTGGGACTCAGGGTCCATGTACTGGCCCCACTGTGACTTCTATTAACCCTCTTTTCCACTTATCTTACCATCTAGTGCAGTTAAGAGTCCTCACTGGACCCTAAGTGGACCCAGTACTTGACTGCCTTTGTCTCTTTCCTCAACTGAACCTTAAATTTGGGATTCACTTCTTCCTACTTCATCTCCATCTGTCAAAATCGTATCCATCCTTCAGTGCCCAAGTCAAATGTCATCTGTTCTAGGTAGCTGTCTAGGTTTTCCCCCAATGAGATCTCTTTATATCTTCTTTTATTCCCACTCTTGTTCAATGTTTGTATTTGTCATGGAATGTTGCATATTCCACTTTTTAGATGTTTTTATTTCCACGTTATAGTAACTCATAGAGTATCCAGGCTGACAGAAGTTATTTAATTTGTTGTTAGCATTGACTACAAAGGCACATAGAATATAGAAGATGCTCAGTAATATCTTGGTGAATGAATGGTTGAATATTGCCTGTGGTCAGAAGAGAAGAAATAGTGGCAGGCACAATAAGGTCAAGTTTTGTGGAGGAGGCACCCTGAAGTATTATTAGTCTTTTGGAGTTACAGGGATTATGGTGCACTGTATTCCGCTCTGGTCACAAGTATCCCATACTTGAATGTTTGTGTTTACTATGCTGCAGACACTGGATAAGCACTTTTGATCTCTTATTCTACTTATTCTCACAATAACATCAGTGAGTACTATGATTATCCAGCTTAGTGAGATTAAAACCTCATCTATAAAATGAACCTTAGAATGCTCATGGAATTTTCCAGAGATCACACAGCTGAAAATAGGCTGAGCTGAGACTCATACTCCAGTTGATGTGGGCTAGTGCCCAACCTCTTAATGACTACACTACACTGTTTCTACACTAAACTTAATTTTTAGATTTTTTTCAGATTTAAAATCATTCCAAAAAAAAATCCACATCTAGTCTCAATCATTTCAATCTAGAACTTGTACTCGAATTCTAATCCCTGACTTTATTCCTGATTTGTGGTTCATTGCTCCTCTGTGGGCTATGGGGGCATTGTCATTCTTGCCACATCTCTAGTATTACCCTAAGAAAGAAGGCTGATGCTTTCATTCAAGTCATATAGAATATAATATTCTTCATGAAAAGCTGTTGATCTCACCTTCAAAATTCATCCAAGCTCTCCTTGCTCATAGTGAAGTCATATTGTTATTGTGTTATTGACCTGGTATTGAAGTAGCTTTGTCCCCTTCCTTGGAGGGGATAAATCCACACATGATAGATTATATGGCTTCAGAAATAATTACCTTACAATGCACCATAATCTCCAATGTATAAACTCATTGATAGAAGAGAAAAATTCTGCCTTCCCAAGGTTATTTTATTTCTTACTGTATTGTGGGACAAAAGCCATTGCCCATTTTGTAATGGGAGTCCAGACTTGACTAGACTATAGAACAGAAAGCTCTTGAACAAACAGGGATAGGAGCTGAATTAGTATTACCTGCCATTTAGTAATCAGTCATTTCTAAGTTATTAAGAATATAAATTTCTAAGTGCAGAATGGCCTGTGTTATCCTAAGTTGCACAATGTATTTGGTATCTATGTCTTTGAGATACCATCTCCATGGCCAGGTGTTAAATCCAATGCTTTTTCCAAGCTAAGTAGGAAAGGGTACTCTGAGAGAACTCTCAAGTATCATGAAAATACTTTCTATCTTTCCTTAAAGACATAGCGCACTGTCCCACCTTGTTCAAATATGGTGGAATCTCTCGAGTTCATTACATCCTCTCAGTCTTCATTTATTTATTGGAAAGTTTTACTTAAAAGCAAGTATACCCTTAGTATTTCCTAAGCAAAAAAGGAATTTGATTATTTTAATCTAAGTTTACTAGAATTATTTACTAGTAGTAACAACTTCTTATCCAATATATATTATGTGAATTAGAGGGAAAATGAGTGGAACATTCTAAGATCCTTGGAGCTGGCTCAGAACATGGAGATGCTTGTATCATCATTTGTAGAACTAAAGCTCTCTAACCACCACACTGACACTAGTGAACCGAGTTTCAAGGAGGAACCCTTTTAAGTATATAAATTCCTTCCTCCCTCCTTCATCTGATCAATTAGGTATCTTTTAAGAAACTATCTGATGTCAAGATTTTGTTAGATGATTTATATTGGCTGGCAAAGCAAAATAAATCATCAAACACAATCTTTTACTCTAACAAACTTACATCTTAGTCCTGGAGATAAGATATAAACACAGTTAATGATATGTGTGTTAGGAATCTAACCAAGATATAAACAATAAATATGATCTAGACCTAGACCAAGGGTTATTACTAAATTAACAATCTGTGTCCCACTGCTTATTTTTATAAATGCAGTTTTGGGGACACAGCTGCCCTCTTTTATTCATTTACCGTCTATAGTGCCTTTTGTGCTACACCACAGAGTTGAGTAGTTGCAATAACAAAACCTATAGTATTTTCTATCTTGCCCTTTACAGGATAAGTGTGCTGACCCCTGGTCTAAACGTCACTGGGGAAGGCTTTATAATTAGGCAGCCTAAAAGTAAAGATGAACTAACAGTTTTTAGTGATTTTAACTTGGCTTTTCATTAGGGTATCAAGAAGACAAGGTTCCAATCCTACCTGTCCCACCTACTGGATGCAAGACTTGGGAAAACCTGGCTTATATTATTTTAACTTAGAAATCACAGGAAATTTTTAATGTCTAAGTCTGTATTTGGGGGGAACTCAAGCTAGCATTCACTACACCAAAAAAAAAAAGAGTCAATATTTATAACCATTGCCACCAAGAAGCTTTATGTTGTAGACAACCTATATGACTATTGGAATGAGGCCTCAGCAGAAGTTAGGACTTTTCAAAGGTTGTGGTGGGTATGTGAGGGTTTTAGTTTAAAAACAACTTCTGAGTGAACTGGTAAACTGAGGGTATTTTTCACAGTGAGCAATATTTTGTACACATTCCAACAGTTCAATAGTGTTGATGACTGAACAATATCAGTGGAGAAGCCAAAATGAGGTGGAGAAAGTCATCATTGTTCTGATAAAATTCTAAATTACACCCACTGTCGCTTTGAAGAAAGAAATTCCCTCTAATTTTGTATTTTCCTCCTCTGATTTGAAGGTTTTTGCAAAAAACGTTTCTAACAGCTGTAGTGTACAACCCTTGGAACATGTCATTTATCTGGGAAATAACATTCATTTTAATATTATTTCACCAAGGGAGCAAGATTTAAACCCACATTTTCTGATCCACTTAGTTGATAATATTCTTCTAAAAAAATTCTGGCTGGTGAAAGGAAGATAATTTAATTTAAAGAGATTAGATATATTGCTTGAAATGCAAGTCCCCCAGAATTTGACAGCAGAACAAGACCAGTGAACAGAAAACTCATTTTGCCTCCTTGCTAATACGTGCATCAGGGAATTTATAAGTTGGGCCGTCATTCTTTGTGCCATAGAGTAATGTCAATGTCATTGATTCTTAAAATCTGACATTCATTAAAAGCACCCACAGTGTAGTTATGTAGCAGGATTTTTGACAAATCAGCCAAGTGTCACCATTCTGTAAAGGATTATAGAGTGATGCTTTCAACTTGGAGCTCTTTGTTTAGACTGAATGGATCTTGTCTTCATAGTGCACATGAAAGGTTCATTTTCTGTTTTCTTTTCCTATCAAAACCAGGAGGAACTTGGGAGACAGAGGACCTAACATTTATTATTTATTTGCTATGAGCCAGATACTGTGTAGTTTTATTCAATCTATCTGACTATTTATCATCATCTATTATGAACATATAAAATCATTATGTACTTATGTATATGTGTATCAAAATACCCTATGAGTTAGCTGTTATAATTTATTCCCATTTAACAGATAAAGAAACTGAGGCCGAAGTAATAGAGCTTCAGTGGAGAGGAAGTTTGTAAACTCTTGGTAGAAAATTTATCAGTGACCCAAAAGAGCCATATAGGATTACATTGGTCAGGGTGTTCTCCCCATTTCCACCTTTGTCGAAGAACTAGAAATCTACTAACACTGGTTGGCTTCATGCTCTTCCCAAAAGCCTTGTAGAGAAACACCGTAGTGGTATTTAATATTGTGAAAACAAGCACACACCTGCCCCTGCCCCCAGTTGTGTTGTTAGATGGGAAACAAAGCCGCCTGTGGCTGTCTGTACCCTCCCCTCCCATTACTGCCCATCCTTGGCACACAATCATTTTCTGTGTCATCCAAAGGTGTCATTACAGGGTGCTTGCTGTATAGTTAGTGCAGCGTCAGCATTCAGTTTGAAACTCCTTCCCCCCCCTACCTCCCCGCCAACTCCCATTCCTGGAGGATATAACTAGGCCATAAGGATTCTTTTGGGACTACTATATTGGATAGGGACATAGTTTTATGTCTGGAGGGACTGTTTTCATGGCTTATTATCTATAATTTTAGGTCAAATTTGAATAAATTCTTCCCTCAATTCCAGGAAAACAAAAGATCCACAATTTGTGATGGAAAAGTAGAATAAATTTACATGAAGTCTTTGAGTTAAAAAAGAAGACAGGTCCTAGAATGGAAAACTGGAATTAAAACTCATTTATTTAAATTGGAAGTTGTAAAATGAATAATGTTGAGGCAGAAGTGTATGTTCTAGTTAGTATTTTATGGTGGAACTTAATCTTCTAGCAAATAGTTTAATAAGGAGTTTGTGGTCTGCACATAATACTTCAGGGTTCTTAACATTCCACAGTTACGTCCATGTTTTCCCTGCGGCATCACCTTTGAATAAACTAGGCCTTTATTCCAGCTTCAAATATTTTTTTGTTTTTAGAGCATATCATTTTTTTTATTCATTTTTTTATTGTTAGACTTTTTGGGGTGACATCTGTTAGCAAGGATTACATAGGTTTCAGGCATACAATTCTACAGTGCATTGTCAACTTGTTGTGTAATAATTGTGTGAGTTCTCTTTCCATCACCTTATATTTAGCTCCCCCTCCCTCCTCTCCCACCCCCTCCCCTTTCTCCCCTCCCTAACCCACTCGTCCCCAAATAAACATTAAACTATTGATTGTGTCCATGGGTTATTTGTTTGTTTGTTCATTTCTTTTTTCTTTGTTGCTTACAGTTTTATATTCTGCATATAAGTGAAGTTATACAGTTCTTTGTTTTTTCTGTCTGGCTTATTTCACTAAGCATGATGATCTCCAGGTCCATCCATTTTGTTGCAAATGGCAATATTTCATCTTTTCTTACAGCTGAGTAATATTCCATTGTGTATATGTACCACAGCTTCTTTACCCAGTCACCTGTCAACAGGGCACTTTGGTTGTTTCCATGTTTTGGCCACTGTGAACAGCGCTGCAATGAACATTGGGGTACCTAAGTCTTTGCGGACGAAGTTTTTCAGGTTTTGGGGGTAGATCCCCAGAAGGGGGATTGCTGGGTCAGATGGTAGCTCCATTCCCAGTTTTCTGAGGAACCTCCACACTGTCTTCCACAGTGGCTGTACCAGTTTGCATTCCCACCAACAGTGTACCAGAGTTCCTTTTTCTCCTCATCCTCTCCAGCACTTGTTATTCCTTGTCTTGTTGATAATAGCCATTCTCACAGGTGTGAGGGGGTATCTCATTGTGGTTTGGATTTGCATTTCCCTGATAGCTAATGAGGATGAGCATTTTTTCATATGTCTGCTGGCCATTTGTATTTCTTCATGGGAGAAGTGTCTGTTTAGTTCTTCTGCCCACTTTTCAATTGGGTTGTTTGTTTTTTTGTTGTTAAGTCTTATTCTTTATATATTTTAGATATTAGACCCTTATCTGATGCGTTATTTGCAAATATTTTCTCCCATTCAGTTGGCTGTCTCTTTGCCTTGTTGATGGTTTCTTTTGCTGTGCAGAAGCTTTTTAGTTTGATATAATCCCATTCATTTATTTTTGCTTTTACCTCTCTTGCCTTTGAGGTCAGGTTCATGAAGTCTTCCTTGAGTCCTAGGTCTATAAGTTTAGTACCAATGTTTTCTTCTATACAATTTATTGTTGCAGGTCTGATATGAAGATCTTTAATCCATTTTGAGTTAATTTTTATATATGATGAGAGTTCACAGCTCAGGTTCATTCTTTTGCATATGTTTTTCCAGTTTTCCCAGCACCACCTACTAAAGAGGCTGTCTTTTCCCTATTGTATGTTTTTTTCTCCTTTATTGAAAATTATTTGTCCATAAATTTGTGTGTTTATTTCTGGGTTTTCAGTTCTATTCCATTGGTCTCTCTTTCTGTTCTGCCAGTACCAAGCTGTTTTGACTATTGATGCTTTCTAATATAAATTGAAGTCAGGGAATGTAATGCCACCAGCCTTATTCTTTTTATGTAGTATTGCTTTGGCAATTCGAGGCCTTTTATAGTTCCATATAAATCTAATAATTCTTTTACCTATTTCTCGAAAGTATGATTATAGGATTTTAATGGGTATTGCATTAAATGTGTAGATTGCTTTGGGCAGAATGGCCATTTTAACAATGTTAAGTCTTCTATCCATGAACAGGGGATATTTTTCCACCTCTTAAAGTCTGTTCCAGTTTCGTTGAAAAGTGTCTTATAGTTTTCTGTGTATAAGTCTGTCACGTTCTTTGTTAATTCCCAGGTATTTCATTCTTTTTGTTGTGATAGCAAAGGGAATTGACTCCCTCATTTCTTTTTCTGAGGATTCGTTGTTTGTATAAAGAAATGCTGTTGATTTTTGTACATTGATTTTGTATCCTGTGACTTTACTATATTCATTTATTGTTTCTAATAGTTTCTTGGTGGAATCTTTGGAATTTTTTATATAAAGGATCATGTCATTTGCAAATAGTGACAATTTGACCTTTTTCTTCCCAATTTGGATACCTTTTATTCCTTTCTCTTGTCTGATTGCTGTGGCTAGAACTTCCAGTACTATATTAAATAGCAGTGGTAACAGGGGGCATTCCTGTCTTGTTCCTGATTTTAGGGGAATAGTCTTCAACTTTTCCCCATTCAGTATGATGTTAGCCAAGGGTTTGTCATATATGGCCTTTATTATGTTGAGATACTTTCCTTCTGTACCTATTTTATTTAGTATTTTGATCATAAATGGATGTTGTATCTTGTCAAAAGTTTTTTCCACATCAATTGAAAGGACCATATGGTCTTTATCTTTGATTTTGTTTATGTGGTGTATTACATTATTGATGTTCGTATGTTGAACCATCCTTGTGCTTCCGGGATGAATCCCACTTGATCATGATGTATGAACTTTTTGATGCATTGTTGTATCCTATTTGCTAATATTTTGTTTAGGATTTTTGCATCTGTGTTCATCAGAGATATTGGTCTATAGTTTTCTTTTCTTGTATTGTCTTTGCCAGGCTTTGGTATTAGGGTAATGTTGGCCTCATAGAATGAGTTAGGAAGTATTGCTTCCTCTTCAATTTTTTGGAAGAGTCTGAGGAGGATAGGCATTAATTCTTTTTTGAATGCTTGGTAGAACTCGTTGGTGAAACCATCTGGTCCAGGGCTTTTGCCTTTAGGGAGATTATGGATAGTCATTTCAATCTCTTTGCTATTGATTGGTCTATTTAGATTATCCAGTTCTTGGTTCAGTCTGGGTAGGCTATAAGTTTCTAGAAACTTGTCCATTTCTTCTAGGTTGTTAAATTTAGTGGCATGAAGTCCTTCATAATATTTTCTTATAATCCTATGTATTTCTGTGGTATCAGTGGTAATTTCTCCCCTTTCATTTCTAATTTTGGATATTTGTGTCCTTTCCTTTTGTCCTTTGATTAGTCTCACCAGGGGTTTGTCAATTTTGTTGACTTTCTCAAAGAACCAGCTCTTCGTAATATTAATTTTTTTCTATTGTCCTTCTGTTCTCTAATTGGTTTAGCTCTGCTTTAATTTTTATTATTTCTTTCCTTATGCTGACTTTGGGTTTTGTCTGCTCTTCTTTTTCTAGTTCTTTAAGATGGGATGCTAAGATGTTTGCTTGTGATTTTTCTTGTGTCTTAAGATAGGCCTGTAGTGATATAAATTTCCCTCTTACTACCACTTTCGCTGTGTCCCAATAATTCTGATACGTTGTATTTTCATTGTTGTTAGTTTCTATATATTTTTTAATCTCATCTTTTATTTGTTCTTTTCAAATATTTTTAAATAGAAAAATAGAAAGGGTAATCTTTAGAGTATTCCTTTAAGATACAAAATATATAGATTTTTAACCATGAGAATAATAACTACAGTTAGTTAATGTAAAAACTGTAATTAATAAGCAAGGGCTAAGAGCATGGACTCTGAAACCAGAATGCCTGAGCAATTTGGATCTCAGGAGTTCTGCAACTTATGAGCCATGCAATCTTGGGCAGGTTACTCAACCACTTTGTGTGCCTGATTCCTTCTCTGTAAAATTAAGATAGATAATAACACCTACCTCATAGGGTTGTTAGGAGGATTAAATGAGTGAATTCATTTAAAAAAATTTTCCTCCACTCTCTTGGGTTCAATCCATGGGGGCCTATGAATTAAACAAAGGACAGATTAATGTGAGAAAAGGCATACAATGTTTATTAACTTTTACATGCACATGAGTTTAGAGAAAAGGATTGAAACACAAGAAGTGGTCAGACTTGGGGCTTATATACTGTTTTAACAAAGGAGGGGGTTTGGGCTTCAGGAGATAATACATGGCAGGAAAGTGACTAGGAACTACATAGGGGAGATGTGGGGTAACTAATGGAAGATAAGGGTTATTTTAGTAAGCTCTGTTTATGCAAACTCATTTTTATGTTGACTTTCATCTCTTATGAGAAGAGTCACTCTCTTCCTGGCACAGGAAAGAGGTGGGGAAACACCTTCACAAAGGGATATTTATGCCCAGATTTTAGGCAGATAAGGGGAGGGGAGAGCACTCTTTCTGATTCTTCTGATTTTTAATTGCCTTCAGCTCAAAATAATTCTTATGCCAAAGTGGCATGTTTTGGAGGTGGCATATCCCCCTCACACGTAAAGTGTTCAGCAAAGTGCTCAACACAATGTGTATTATAATTCTTACAATGTTAATAGTTGAAACTATCTGATTCTGTTAAAAATATTATCTCCAATCTTCACAAGAAGGTAGATTAACTTCCATTTTACAGATGAGAAAACCAAAGCTGCAGAGTTACATAGCAAACCAGCTGTGAGAGCTGGCACTTCTAATAACATGCAAAAGAGACAGGAATAGAAAACTGTCCATGGATTATAGGGTTGTTCCCATAGGGCTTGGTGGATTTTCTGAAGTAGTGTTTTACTGCTTCTTTAGCTGAGCATACCTTTATTATCCCTGTGTAACAGTCCAGGACTTGGAGGGCCACTCCAAGCCCTGCAGAAACATCAGCTTGTTACTAAGGAAGGAATACAATCTGCATAAGTACTTAGTTACAGTTATCAAATGCCAACTGTATGCCAGGTGCTCCTGGGAGAAGGGGAAGCTGAGACTTCCACGGTGCTTCAAGGCCCTTAGAGAAATCCCATTTATTATTGTGCTCCAGATACAAGTGCAGGGTTCAGTGGTCGTCCAGTGTCCCCTCCCCTCGTGCAATGTTCCTGAGCCGGGCAGAAGAAAAAGATATGCAGGACAGAGGTGGGATTCCTTGGGGAGAACCTCCTGGAGGGCAGCATTTCTTTAGGGGACTCTGAAGATGAGATAAATATAAATGACAGGGAAGCCATTCTCTGGGCTCCTCAACTACAAGAATTTTGTTTTAGTCACTTGGGGTATCTCTACACCTCAGAGATAGGGTAAGTCTTAATACAGGGCTGTCCAGAAAAAAAAAATCCAGCCACAAATGCCTTTACTTTTCATATTACATGGCTGGGTATTTTCCGGACAGCCCTCCTACACACCACGGGGAAGGGAACTGCACATGTGCGGTCTCAACTCTGTGGTCTGCCAGGAACCGGGAAGTGAGGAAGGCTTCGGGAGCAGAATCCTGGGGCCCCCAGTTCGACCACTGCCAAGGTCCAAGGCCATTCCATTGCACGTACTCTGGGCTAGTTGTTCCTCCCAGCAGCTGCCACGTGTCTAAAATTCATCCCAGGAGATTATCGGTGCCAGTTCCTGGAGCCTTTCCACCGAAGAGCTGCCTCAAGTCACTACTTTGCCTTCTGACCCAGCCTACCTACCAGCATCCTGCGATGGCGGGGCTGGGTCCTTCACCCCATCCTTCCGTCAGAAAACAGTCTCTCTTTGAACACCAAGGCGAACACCAAGGCAAACACCTGCCTACAGGTTCCTGGTCCTGGTGGGCGGAGGGTGGGGTTTCCCAGAAAGGCGAAAAGGGAGCAGTTGGAGCCCTCAGGGTGCACTGTGTGATTTGGGGTATGTGAGGGCACTAAGGCCAACCCTGACGGAGAGCAGGGAGAGGGTGGGCTGGAATGTGCTGAGCGGTAGGGGTGACTCAGGGAATGGTAGAACCTGGCCCGAGGAAGCCGTAGCTGCCACCACTCTTCCCATTGGAAGCCAGATCTCCTGGGTTCTCAGCTCGACAGGCCCAGCTGGCGAGCCCTGGGATGAACCTAAAATGAATTGAACCAAGCCCCACAGATGGAACCTGGTAAATTTGGGCAGAATTCTGCAAGGAAGTGAAGGAATTGAGGCAGGACTGGCTAAGGGTTATGTGCATGTGTGTCGAGGGAGGGCGGGTGTGTGATAAAGGAAGCGGGGTTGTGAGGTGGCATGCTAGATGGCTCCAACAAGCAGTCACTCTGCATTGGTAACTGGGTAACAGAAGGCTCCTCAGGAACTCACAGGGTAGTTGGGGGACTCAGGGTGACCAGGGCCCAGCAACGATTCTTAACAATGTAGATAGGAGTAGTTCAGAAGTGATGGTGCTCCTTGGGAACTGAAGGAGACAGGGAGGGTCTGTGAAGGAGGAAGGGCTTTGCACCATGACTAGGGAATTGCTACATGACCAAGAAAATGTCATCTTCAAAGAGCATCTGATAAATTCCCAGCCTCTATGTGTGTTCAGTGAGGCAGGCACTGACCAGAATAGAAAGAATTACTAATAATAGCTAACATTTATTGAGCACGTATAGGTCAGGCACTATGCCAAGTATGTCATTTGCATGGAATATGCAACTTGGGTCATGCCAGATTTATTGAATGCCTATAGTATGTGTCAGGATTTTTTTTTTTGGCACTGGGGATTCAGCAGTGCACAAAAAAACATAAGTCCCTGCCCTCATGGAGCTTTTGTAGTTACTCTTCCTAACAACCTTACAATATGGGTCATAACATGGTCCTCATTTTATATTACACAGGAAGCAGCTGAGGTACACTACAGAGAGATCAAGTAATTTGCCCAGAATGCCATGGGTAGTTATCAGTGCTTTAACTTAATGTAGTGAATTCCAAGTCCCTACTATGCAAAGGAGACTGGGGGAGGTGCTGAGCATAAGGAGGCAGATAAGCTGTAATTTATGCTCTGAAAGAGCTTCCAGATGGGTGGGGAAGGTGAGCCGGCAGGCCATGATTATAGGTCAAGGTGGCATATACAGATGCTGAGGAAATAAGGAGCACTGAGCTTTGCTGGTGCGTTAGTAAAGACATCCATTAAGAGAGATAAAAGGATGAGTAGGAACTTACTGGGTAGAAAAGTGGATTGGAAAGCAAGAGGACATTTTGGACACAGAAAAATAGTATGCTCCAGATGTATAGGGAGAAAGGGTGGGGAAGGAACGAAACATTTCTGGATTATGTGCTTTGTAGTAGTGCTTCATGTATTTTAAAAATGAAAGACATAAAAAAGATAGTATATACCTATACATATCTATTCATCTAAATACACATATATATACACACACATACATACATACACACATGTATATCTATATCTATGTGTATATATATAAAATTTCACGAGTTTTAACTAGTGATAAATTCTCAGAGGAGCAAAATGCTGGACCTGAGACAGAATGTGACTGGCCTGGGTGCATTTCTGCTTGCACTAGGATGTCAGAATGGGCCTCTGGAAAAGAGACTTTGATCTAAATCCTGAATGATGACAAGGTACTAGTGATATAAAGATCCAGGGAAAAATGTTTCAGGCAGAGCAAACAGCAAGTGCAAATACCCTGAGGTGGGCTCCATTGAGAGTTTCAGAAAACCAACTACTTCCACTAAAAGATGAACAAACACTTTTCAAATTAGTGTTTTTGTATTCAGATAGATACCCAGAAGTGGAATAGCTGGGTCATATGGTAGTTCTAGTCTTAATTTTTTTGAGGGCTCTCCATGCTGTTTTCCGTAGTGGCTGCACCCAGTTACAATACCACCAGCCATGTACCAGAGTTCCCTTTTTCCCACATCCTCGCCAGCACTTGTTATTTCTTTCTTTTTGGTTATAGCCATTCTAACTGATGTGAGGAGGTATCCCATTGTGGTTTTGATTTGTATTTTCCTGATAATTAGTGATATTGAATACCTTTTCATGTACTTATGGCTATTTGGATGTCTTCTTTGGAAAAATGTTTAGTTCCTCTGCCCATTTTTCAGTTGAATTATTTGTTCTTTTGTTTGAATTGTATGAATTCTTTATATATTTTTAATATTAATTCCTTCTGAGATACATGATTTGCAAATATTCTCTCCCATTCTGTAGGTTACCTTTTCATATTGTTGATGATTTCCTTTGCTGTGAAATGACAATTTTATTAAAAATTTAGTAGTCAGATTTTTAAAATTTATCATTATATTGTAGGAACTTCTATCACTACATAGAAACTAACTTTAAACTGACATATTTAATAACAGCACTATTACATGCACATAGAGTATAATTCAGATTAATATGTTTTCAGTACCATGTGTTCTACAAGGAACTTTGTTTTTAGGACACACAGATTGGTGAATCTAAAAACCTTTTCATTTTTAACAAAAATGGTAAGTACTTAGTAGTGATGATAGTACATCATTTAAACAAGCTTTTGGTTTAAAAGTTTAGCTTCCATAGCGGGTGGGAAGGAGAAACTATAAGGATTGTCTTTCTAAAATTGTCTTGTCAAGTCAGTTGTTTTGTTGAAATTTGATGAGAATAAAATGTGTTTGGATTCCACATTTGTGTCTAATAATTTCCTTTTTCTTCATTTTTTTTTTTCATTTTTGTTGGGACCAAAGGTAATTTACTGTGAATATCATTGTACAAGATTCTGGAGTTTTTTCTCCTCATGAATTTTCCTATAGTGAACCTGACATTCTGCTTTCAATTTATCCTCACAAAATGTAAAATATTCCCCAATAAGACTTTTTCTTAAAAGACTCTTGGCCTGAATGGAATTAAATAATGAAAATGTAAATACACTTCTTAAAAGTTTTTTTAAATATAATTGATGCTAATACACCAAACAATTCTACAAGGATTAGAAATATGATACAATTGATCTCTAGTATTCCACCTTGCATTGTTATTTAAATTGCTATATTTAAATAATTTATTGGCTCAAGAAGGATGTAAATTAACTAGCTAACATAGTCTCTTAGCATTTATATTGTCAACTTTTTATTTAACAATTTAAAAGTTGAAATAGTTTTTGGTACAAAAAAACTTTGTACACCATTAATCATTGTAGTATATTACTCTTATAGTAATAAATATGCATCAGGCACTGACTAATAATATTCAACTTATAAACCTCAGTAAGGACATTTTTCTTCTTACAGCTGGAATACTTTCCTATATTTGAAATTAACAATAAAGTCAAATGGCACACTTCATACTGCTGATGTTGTTACAATGTAATATTTAGAAATAAAGGTTATGCTCATATAATTGATAAGGTGTATGTTCAAGGAAGCCAGATATGATTTTGATGTAGGCCTTTGGTTGTTTGGCCTTTCAAAGACTAAAGCTGAAGCTGAAATCAGTTTTATGGTCAATTCCAAGTCTGAGGCTGGTTTTCAATGTGCTCTCACTTAATGTAGAACCTAGTCTTGTTTTCATTTTTTAAAAAACTTTTTATTGAAGTACAACATATCATGGAAGTACTCATTATTATACGTGTTCAGTTTGATTCATTTTCACAAGGTGAATATACCTAAGTAACCTGACCCAGATCAAGAAACAAACCAGTAGTAGCATCTTAAAAGCCCCCTTTGTGCCCCCTAGCACTACCTGAGGAAAAAATATCCTGACCTTTTAACACCATAGATGCTCTGCTTGACCTTGAACTTTACGTAAATAGAACCATCTGTATGTATGGATGTGCTTTTTTGTGTCTGCTTTCTTTATCTAAACATTGCTTTTATGAGATTTATTTATTTTGGTGCATGTAGCTGTAGATCAGTCATTGCTATATAATTTTCCCTTGTGGGATATGAGTATATCATGATTTATTTGTCTATTTTGCTGTTGATGGGCACTGAGAAACTTCTTAGGCCTGTAACTTTTGTCAAAGATTTATTAAAAAATAAAAAGAGCTACAAACACAGTTTCTGTACTTATGATAATAATATCATTGAAGTTCTTGTCCATTTTGTCATTCAATAGCCTCTAAGTTATGCCCCCATTTTAGATATTTCTTTCAGAGTTTAGTGCCCATTTTAGATATTTCTTTCAGAGTTCAGTGCAAGCAAAAATCATTTGTCTCAATGAGGAATTAGTATGTTTCCTCCTTTCTTCTAATGTGTACTTATTTATCCCACCTTGTTCCAGAAAGAACTAAAGACAGCTTAATGAAATAAAGAAAACTTTGCAAAATAGGAGACAGATGAAAAAAAAAGTGAGGCAAAGTGAGAACTCTGCTGCCTCATCCGTGGACTCAGCGTCGAGGTTTATTCAAGCATTGGTGTGATGGAGTCCCGTACACATTCTTACTTGGGGCTCTGATTCAGCTCTGGGTTTTCAATCAGCCAATTCTAAAAGGCAAATCAGTCCTACCAACCTGTGTCCAAAATGTGAGAGCGTGCTGGTTCCTTGGAAAGAGGGGCATCTCCTCCTGGCATCAGAGACACATTTTTCTCAAGGGTTCTTCGGCCGGGGGCTGCCTCAGTATCTATAGTTACAGCCATGAGTTTAATGGGGCTATTTTCTTACTATCTTTCCTCACATGATGATGGCATTACATCAGGAGGCGACTCAGTGAAAATATTTAAGCAATACAGACAAGGCCCTGGGAAGGTGTTGGGAAGAAGCCATTCAAAACCATCATGGAAGTCATTCACTTCCCAGCTAACCTGACTTAATTCCATGGTAGGTATTGTGTATCTGGGAGAAGATAGATGAGAAATATTTTGAATTACCACACCCCCTACATGCCCCCATAGATATTGCTTCCCTCAATAAACTTGATCGATCCAGGATGGTAAAAAGCTTGAGATCGTTCTCCTTAGCAAAAATGAAGAGTATAGCTTCCAGTTAAGCGTGGTGCCACTTACTATAACAGACAGCTGCAAAGGGGGCTGCATAATACCCTTTAAAGGGAACTGAAGATCCCACATAGCAGATTGCCCACCTGTTCCTTGGCTGAGCCAAGGTTCAACAGAGAAAGTAATTTTGATCTGCTGTCTCTGCAGCCTATACGAATGGCTTCGCGGAGCAGTCAAGTCCAGCTCTGTTTGGCGTGGCTGCAGTGGCTGTAGCCTGGACAGTTTTAAGGCAGGTAGGAGCATTTAACAACAAACTCCTCCCAGGTTTTCCTTCTCAGAGACAATTTTAAAAGCTTGATTTTTAGCTTTAGTTACAAAACCTAATTTTTTAAAAGCCTAATCCTGGCAGATTTGCTGATCTTTACATTTGAAATAAGTACAGATGCTGCTCCCGTGACTCAGGTTTTCTCTTCTCTGTTTCTATTTTATATCCTTACTGTAGATAAACTTTATTTTGCAAAAGGTCTCAAAGCCTTTAAGGAAAAAGATGTGGTCTAAACAAATTTCAAGAGAACAAAGTATAAAGGGTGAGGAAAGTGATCAAGAATTGGCAAATGTCTAATGCCTGTCTGCAGTGCTTCTGCCCTGGGAATAAAGACCTGTCTGTACAAAGGCTGCTTGACAGCTGAAGGAACAAAATGCTCTCTGGAAAGAAAAGAGCCAGAGTCACTCCATCTTCCCTCCACCCCTGCCTTAGAACAAAACAATGCCTCCCAGAGGAGCTGGCAGCTGGCCCTTGGCAGGTGGTAGAAACAGCACTGCAGCTTGCACAAAAGGAGAAAACCCAAACTTTCAGCTTTGGGGAGTCGTGTGATTATTCTACCCACTGTCTCCCGAAAGAAAAGGGATCCCCACATTAACCAACCAAGTGGAGCTTCAGAAAAATCACAGGCTGCTTCTCCCCTCTGCAATACCCATTTTTGCTCCTGTTGCCTCCAGGCTGGTGGATGTGCAGCTCCTCACCTTGTGCCCTTGGCTCCTTGTTAATTCTGTGGGTGTTTACTTACCTTTTGTTGATGAACTTGCAGTTGACTGCCAATGTGCCAGAAGGCCACAGGCAGAATGGCCAGGAAAGGGAAGAAAATGGAAGGTCAAGGCCTATAAAAAGAAGGATTGGTAATGTGTATGCTCCACCTCAAGGGCCTACGGAGGAATTGAGGTTAAAGTAGATTTGGATTGACTCTGTTGTTCTAGGTTTTGATGCTTATTTTGACCCTTTGCTAGGATGTGAATAAACAGAACAGTTTTGATAAACAAGAATGTCTTTCACCCTTCTCTCCTCTTCTCATTCACCCTGCCTGACATTGGCAAAATCAGTGATGGCATGAAGGTCACAGTTATTTAACCTCAGCCTGTATTTATTAATCACCTACTGTGTGATCATGACTACCTGGTGTTTATTGATTATCTACTATATGGTCACTACTATATTGTTGATTACCTGCTATATGACAAAAGTGCAACAAGCATGGTCTTTGTAGCCAGTCAGACCTACCTATGCCATTTACTAGCTTGGAAATTTTGGACAACTTAGTTGACCCCTCGCCCGAATCTTGATGTACCCATGAAAAATGGAGATGCTAATACGTACCCCCTAGAGCTTCTGTAATAATTAAATGGAGCTAATCCATGCAGATTACCTGGTAGAACACATAGTTGGCATGTAGTAAATGAAAGCTGTTATCATCAGGATAATGGCCACGAGAGATTCATTAATTTTAAAAAGAATTCCATTTGTTTCTGGAAGGTTTGTGGGCTGATAAAGCTAAACACATGACGGTATTCTTCAGTTTTCAAAATGTCTTTTCTGGAGCTATCTGATGATGAGGGTCACTGGCGAAGTGACTGAATTATTGGATTGAAAGCACAGGATAGCAAGAAGCTGTTCACCCTTGTTAGCTGCTGGGGCGTATCAGCACCAGGAATCCTTAGGAGAGGACAGTTGCTGGCCAGGACTGATTGTGGCAGAGTGGAAATCAGGCTAAAAAGTCCCAATCCTAACACTGTGACTGCTGAGTTCTGAGACTTTGAGCAAATCACACAAAGTAATTAAACAATTACCATTTATTCACCTATTCAGTGTGAGGCACAAAAGGATACATCTCATTTAATTTTACAAATAAGAATATCTACCCCTCACAGATCTCTTAGAAAGGTCACCAAAGATGGCAGGTGTCAGAGCCCTTAGTATTGTTATTGTCATCATTTATATTTATGGTTACTGGTCACTGGAAAATGGTCTGCACTTTCCCCTTTATGGACCCATAAGTTACCTTATTGCTTGAATAACTTGTGCTCTGTCCTACCCAATTGTCAACCTGAACCTGATTCAGTTACCACCAACTACGTTAGGGCACTGAAATGGGGTTGCAGCCTTAGTCCCCTCTTGTGGGATTTATGTTTTTGTGGGGCTACTACTGAATGCTAAATACGATTATGCAGCACTAGAAAGCTGAGCAGTTCTAATGGGTTTTGAAGAAAAAATATGTGCCTGTGGTGTGTTGGTGCAGGGGAGGGAGGACAGGGATCAGCAGCGGTCTTCCTCAGGAGGTGCTATTTGGGGAGAAACCCTAAAAAATAAGCATGATGTTTTAAGTTCATTTTTTGTACACAATCATTAAATCAACATGCACACATTATTAAAAATACATAAAAATAAAAGAATAAAAATTTCACCATATGGCAGCCTATCAAGGACATCATTGTTCTATTTTGAGATGTTTTCTTATAGTAGTTTTCCATGTACTCAAATATTTAAGTATACTTGAAAGTACATATATATGTATATGCATTTACATGTACATATGTACTATTAATATACAGTTACATAATTTTATGTCCTGCTTTTTTTACTTGAAATTTTAAGTATTTTCTCAGTTTGTAAAGACTTCATAAATATGATTTTAATAACTGCATAATAATGTCCCAAAGAACAAATATGCCAAAAATATACCTAACAATTTCCATGTTTTAAAATACTCTGGTTTATGATTTTTAGCTATTATAAATGATCCAGTGATGTGGTTAGCAGAAGCAATAACACTAAATGCCAATTATCTGGTCTGGGACATTGACAAATAGCTTGTAGGTATCAAAAGATTGTCTATGACAAGCATTTTCCCCACTTCAATCCTTTCTGCCTATTAAACTTCATAAATCATTTCACTTTCATTTTCAGAAACTTCACAATAGTGAATTTCAGTTGCTCACAATATAAAATCCCAACTTTGTCTTCTGCCACTCCAGGCTCTCCAACCCAGGTTCTATTTTCTGTTGTTGCCTCCCTTCCAGAGTTGCCTCCTATCCTGTCACTGTCTTGTTCCCTGTCCCCTATTTTGAGATCAGCAACCTTATTAAGACCCTCCATTCTTCGACCCCTCCTTTTCCTTCAAATCTGTCAGTTCCCTTTTGGTCTTACTTCCTTTCCTCTCTGATTTAAATCTTATCAGAATCAATTTTAAGTGAAGCTAAAGGTAACATGTCAGGGCTCCTTACTTTCACAGGCCCTTTTGAAGGTGCTGTGCCTGATTTTGCATTTCTAATTTTGTATTCTTTTTTCAAAGAGGGACCTCAAATTCTGTAAGCTTCAGGCTCCCCAAAACCTGGCTCTCCTCCTGAACCCCATGGTGGGCACCTTGTCACTGAAGTTTCCCCCGTCTCCAAGGAACTTTTCTTTCCTTCATGCCTACACGTTACATGCTCTCTATTGCAGAATTAAACATATTGAGTTATAATTGTGTGGTCAAACATTCCTTGACTATATCTTATTTATATTTATGTCCATGATAAATGCATGTTTGCTGTATACCTTGTTAATTCTTGACACCTTGCATCAAGTTTCTTCCCCTTTCTGATACTACTGCTGTTACTACTAATGACTACAAACATTTTAGAAAGCATACTAGGGGTGGCAGATTGCATTTTACAAATATAGCTAATGTGTTTTGTGTCACATGTTCTTCTATTCTTTAATTAAAAATTTTAAGTATAGTTGTTATATTACATATTAGTTATATTAGTTTCAGATGTGCAATATAGTGATTCAATAGTTTTATACCTTACAGTGTGGTCAGCCCTCTAATTCTACTAATGTCTGTCACCATGCAAACTTAACACAACTTCACTATCATCCCCTTCATTTTTGTCACCTAGTCCTCCATCCTCTCCCCTCTTGCAGCCTTCTCTTTGGTCTCCGTTTCTATGAGTCTGTTTTTCTTTTATTTATTCATCTGTTTTGTATTTTTAGAATCCAGATATAAGTGAAACCATATGGTATTTGTCTTTGTCTGACTTAATTTAATATAATATCCTCTAGGTCCATCCATGTTGTCACAAGTGGCAAGATTTCTTTTTTTGTTGTTGTTGCTGTGTAATACTCACTTATATATGTGACATTTTCTTTATCCATGGACACCAAGGTTGCTTCCGTATTCTCATATCTTGGCTATTATAAATAATGCTGCAATGAATATAAGGTTGCATATATCTTTTAAAATTAGTGTTACTGTTTTCTTTCTATAAATAGCCAGAAGTGGAATTATTGGGTCATATGATAGTTCCATTTTTAGTTTTTTGAGAAATGTCCATACTGTTTTCCATAGTGGCTGCACCAATTTACATTCCCACCAACAGTGCACAAGGGTTCCTTTTTTCCTACATCCTCACCAACATGTTATTTGTTGACTTTCTGATAATATCCATTCTGACTAGTGTGAGTTGATTCATTGTGGTTTTGATTTTCATTTCTCTGATGATTAGTGATGTTGAACATCTTTATATGTCTATTGGCTTCTTTGGAGAAATGTCTATTCCTACCTTTGGCCCATTTTTTTATTGTATTGTTATTTATTTACTTTTATTATTTAGTAGTATGAGTTCTTTATTTATTTTGGATATCTCAAATTTTTTTTAGATCTTTGCCTCTCCCAATCTGAGACTGACATTGATTTCCTCTCTTTGTGAACCTACATGAGCTTCAACCAATAGAATGTAGGAGAAGTGAAGCTATATGACTTTGGAGGCCATGTCCTAAGAAAGGGGACAGCCTCTCACTCTTTGAATGTTTACCTTCGGAACCCAGCCAGCAGCTGTGAAGACGCATAAACTATGTGGAGAGGCAACATGTAGATACTCCATCCAATAGCTCCAGCTATGAAGTTCTGACAATGAAGTTCATAAACTTATCCTAGAAAAAGTATCACATACCTCACTGCTGAATATCAATACAGTCACCTTTCAGGTACTCCCCTTGGGAAGCTAAGCACTGAAACTAGCACCTAGTCCACTCTTCAAAGCAGTTTTGCAACTATTTTTCTGGAATGGGCATCAGTGCTATTGTCTATTACCCTTGATGTCCTGAAGGTCATCAAAATGTTTTCCTTTCAATATTTCCTTTATCTTTGAGTAAAGAAAAGAGTCACTGGGGGCCAGATCAGGTGAGTAAGGAGGGTGTTCCAATACAATTATTTGTGTACTGGCTAACAACTCCTTCACAGACAGTGCCGGGTGAGTTGGTGCATTGTTGTGATATAAGAGCCATGAGTTGTTGGCAAAAAGTTCAGGTCATTTTTGTCTAACTTTTTCATGGAGCCTTTTCAGCCCTTCCAAATAGTAAACTTGGTTGACTGTTTGTTAAGTTGGTACAGATTCATAACAATCCCTCTGATATCAAAAAAGGTTAGCAATATTGTTTTGACCCTTGATTTGGACTGATGAAACATTTTTGGTTGTGGAGAATAGGCTGACTTCCATTGTATACTTTGACACTTTGTTTCAGGGTCGTATTGGCACACCGATGTTTTATCACTGGTGATAACATGGCCCAAAACATTGTCTTGCCTCTCCAAAAGGTCTTGGCAAATATTAACTCTCCTTTGCTTTTGTTTATTGGTGAACTCATTTGGGACCACTTTTGCATACACCTTTCTCATGTCAAGATTTTCGGTTAAGATTTTCCTAACTGTTTTTCTATTGATGTTTTCTTGGTCTGCTATGCTTCTCACAGTCAGCTGATGATTTTGATGCACAATTCAATGAATTTTTTCAATGTTTTCATCAGCTCTGTTCATTATTGGCCACCCTGACCTCTCTTCATCAGTGACGCCTTCTCTCCCCTCATAAAAACATTTAATTCATTTGTACAATGCCATTTTCTTCATGGCATTATCCCCATAAACTTGAACTAACATGTTCTTGATTTTACTTCCACTTTTGCCAAGTTTAACAAGAAATGTACTGTTTGTTCATTGCTCTAATTCAAGCTGCAACATTCTCGTGATGGCACACACAAACACGCAACAACAATAATGAACACCACTCAGCAAGACACCACCACATGTCAACATGAACACAGCTGTGAGACACAGATATACCAAGGTTATGAAACCTTGCCAAGTTGTTTGTATAGTGTTGCCAATGTAAGTGCATGGTGGCAAGTTCACAAATTTATGGTCAGACTAGATTGTAAGATCCCAGCCAGCATGGACCACTAGATATGTGACTTAGCTAGCCTTTAGATGATTCCAGGCCCCTAGCTTTAAGCTGCCCTGAGTGATGTTGAGTGGAAGAGAGAGAGGTGTCCCTGCCAAGCACTGCCCAAATTGCAGCAAGTGAGCAAAATATATGTTATTTTAAGCCACTAAGTTCTGAGGTCATTTTTTCCTCAGCAATAGATAATCAGACAGCATGCTGAAACACTTACCTGCATTACTTTGCTGAAGAAACTGAGACCCAGGAAAGGTACAGGACTTACTCAAGTTCACCTGCTCTCCACCTAGCCAATTCTGCCATTTTACAAGCCATATCTCCTCTACTACGTCCTTTGGTTTGTGTAAGTGCACACAGATTCTCCCTTCTTTACACTCAAATAGTTCTTGACACCTGTTCCCCACAATAGCCTCTTGATGTAAATGTATCACGTTCTTTGTTTTACAGCTAAGGAAACAGGTACACAAAGAGGTCAGAAATTTGGTTAAGGAGACAGTAAGTGGCAGAGGTCTGTCTTCTCCAAATCTCATTCTTTAAGTTTAAACTATTCTCTAATTACCTTCCTATGGTCTTTATTTGGATTACTTATTTTCACTTTTAATGCAATATTGTCTTACTTTATATCTTAATCATTTTTGTGTTATATATGCATTATCCACTTTCCACCCAGGATTGTGCATTTCTGGACAGTCTATATGTATAACAGTGCTATGTCATACATTTCTTTGGGATCCTTCTAGCACTCTGCACAATGCTGGGTACATTAGGGTCACTCATCGATTGAATAAATGTAAGAAGTCATATTCAGCATCCACAAAAGGGATTTTAGAGTGGCATTGCAAAACAAACAAACAAACAAACAAAAAACATAGAGACAAGGAAGTTAAACCTTGCAGCTACATCAGTAAGAGCTTTAGGCAAGTCTTAGTGATTCCCTTTTTTCTTCTCCAAAATATCTTTTCTTCTTAAAAAAAATGTTCAAATCTATCAAAAGTATAGCTACTAGGTTATATATCATTAAAGCAGCTTATGTTTTTAAAGAAATGTGGTTTTCTTATCAACCTTATGTTTCTATACTGTGTTAGAAACTTTGTTTTGTTTTTTAGCAGATGAGATATTTCAATAACAGCCTTATATTGATCTTACTTATGACTGTAGGCTCCAGCTTCAAATTGAAACTTGATCAATATGGATTTGAGGCTGTCTGGAACATTAAATAAGACCTTGTTAGACCAATAGTTTTTCCCTTGTGTTATTTAATTTGGAGAGGCAGGAGAAAGGAAGGATAGGTGAGAGATGGTTGGATATTTCACTCAGTTGCTGGGAGTGAGTGTCTTGATTTTCTTTCCCAGGGTTTCTTCTATGCAGCAGTCCTAGCTGATGGTGACAGACTGAGTGGCAGTTGGACTGTTACATGCACTCATAATCCCCTTGGCCAAATGGAGGTTATATTTTTAAAACCCACTTCTGAAAGCTATTGAGAAATTTCAAGAGAAGAGGTGGCATTTTAAGGGCACCATGCAGGAAATAAAAATATGGGGCCTTTATTTAATTCACCATTGACACTCACTTACTGAGAACCTACTATGAGTCAGACACAGCAGAATTGAAAACACAGCACAGTGGGGCTAATCTCAAGGAGCTTGCAGCCTTGCCTACCATTTCAAGGCAATATTCTTTCTGAAAAAGACTAGAAAGAGCTGTCAAAATGTAATCCCATCTGACGTGACTGTTCTCATAGCAACACTACCTTATAGTTTTGCTGAATCTGAGTCTTATAGCATTTTGGATTAATAACTAGTTTCTCAATATAAACTGCTTAATGTGGGAGATCCTTAATGTCTGCATGTTCTTTAAGCTTAACAGTAAGTTTGAAGGCATACTGTAGGCAACTGGCATTTTAAAAGGGGGGGGGGGGAAATAAAAATACCACAATATAGAGGTGAGAGAGCTTAGATTTCTCATTTTATAGGTAAGGAAATGGAGGTCCATGACAGTGAATCATTTAACTCGATCAAGGTCAATGGATTATGTAAACGTAGTCACTTAGCAAACAAAAATTTATAAAGGAGAGTGATTTCCATGGCAGAGACAGTGGTACTGTGAATACACAATAAATAAAATACAGCTGCTGCCTCCATAGAGCTTAAGTTAGGAATTATAAAACAACAACATAGGAAGAAGAAAATGGCAATAGCTTATTATTCTGTTGTCTTTTGAATTGAAGGCAATTTCAACTTTATTAACTATAGAATAAACCTTTTTGGTCCATGATGTTTTGCAAGGCATGTCCCACCTGTGGCCCAGGACAGCTTTGAATGTGGTCCAATGCAAATTTTTAAAACATTATGAGATTTTTTTGGCAACCTTCCTTTTAGCTCATCAGCTATTGCTACTGTTAGTGTATTTTATGTGTGGCCTGAGACAGTTCTTCCAGTGTGGCCTGGGAAAGCCAAAAAGGTTGGATGCTGCTGCTTTAAGCTTTTACTTCAACGCTGTCTGACAGTACTATCACTCCTCTTGTTTACTTTTTGTTTGCTTTGCCAAGTGAATTTTCCGTAATCTTTTAGTTCTAACTGACTTTTTTATGCACAATTAAATTGGTGATTTTGACCCTACTCTTCTTCAGATCTTCATTTTCTAACAAAAAAGTTTATACCATTCATATTTATTTTCACTAGTTACACTTGGTCTTCTGTCATCTTGCTTTTAATCATTCCTGTCACTTGACAAATAGACTTTGTTTTTTGTTTCTTCGTTTATTTTAAATGATTTATATCATATAAAGTCTGTTTTCTTTCTATTAGTGGTTACCTTGAAATTATTCCAGAATATATTTGAACCAATTTCTTTTATCTCTAACAATGTCAAGAATGAAATTTAAAGATACAGGATCATATTTAATACAAACGTGGGAGGATGAAAATGAGTCTCTGACTTTTCTAAAGTAACGTTGAAATTTTATTTATACCAGTGGTTTTCGGCTAAGGGTGATTTTGTCCCCCACCCCCACCCCCGGGAGGTACCTGGCAATATCTGGGGACATTTTTGGTTGCCACCGCTGAGAGGAGGGTTGTGCTTCTGGCATGTAGTGTATAGAGAACAGAGGTGCTGCTAACATTCTGTGATGCATAGGACAGCTCTCCCCTCCCAAAAAATTATCTGACCCAAAGTGTCAACAGTGCTGAGGCTGAGAAACCCGGGTTCACACTTTTGCTTGGTTATACTTGCTAAGTAAATTTTAAAACCCCCAAGTATTTTTTCCCTCAGATTTCAAAATTGAAAGCAGAAAGAATTACATGTATATGTTCCCTTATTCCGTGTTCTCTCTTACTTTATCTTTCTTAATTTGTTCTATCTAAAAATCAGTACACCCCTTTGATGAAACATCTCCTCTATTACTTACTTCCTTTTGCCCCTACCCTTCTCCGGTGTGCTATACCAGAGTTGAGGCATTACTCCAGAGTGGTGCATGGAAGGGACACTTCCCTTCACAGGTCTAGACTAACTTACGCGAAAGCACAGATGGCATAGGAGATTCCTGCCTCTCTCCTGGAGCACTGCCCTTCCTCCCCACTTCCTCGTCCCAGCTGGTCCTGGAACCTCACCTGGAAGCAGAGGGCAGACATTCCCTAACCTCTAACGGATATGTAAGGACACAGTCAGCGTTGCTGCAGTGGGCACTGAATGTCTCCCGCAGGCGGAGCTGTTCAGACTGTGCAATAATACACTCACTTAATTGTTTTTCCCTCGAGGAAGAAGTAAATATAATATGGGAGTTCAGAGCCAGATCGTTATTAAATTATTTTCAGTATACATCTTCTTTCAACAATTATTAGTGATTATTATTTAATTAACTGTGTTTTAGTATAATGATTCTCAACCATAGCTACACATTAGAATCACCTGGGAAACTACTTAAAAATACTTTTGAGGGGCTCACTCTAGACCAATTAAGTCAGTATATCCGGGCATAGCAACAAGGCAGTGGTGCTCTTAAAAGCTTCCCAGAGATTACAATGTGAGCCAGCTTTAAGAACCCATTGGCTTAGTGGTTGCATCACTCACCACCAATTCTTTTCTATCCTAACTCCCTCATTCTCGACTTCTCAATTTTATTCTTCTCTTGGTAATTCTCTTCTCATTCTGTCCATGAAGATAGTATCATTGTTTTCCTTTGCACACGACTGAGAATTTGGTTATTGTGTTCAGGTTACTATTTATAAATTACTATCTATGTAATGGCGTAGACATTGCTCTTTTTTCTTTTTGTTTTTGCATATCAACATGATTTTTTTCCCCATGCCTGAATTCTTCTATATTTTTTTGTCCTTAAAATTCAGCAGTTTACAAGGCTATATATGAGTTGGTTCCTTTAAACTTGTTCTTTCTAAGCATCAGTGAACCCCTTCTGGTGATGAGGCACAAGTTTTTCTTTTTCTTGGGAATATTTTCTTTTACTGTTTCTTTTATTTTTTTTCTCCTTTCCTGTGTGATTGGTTATATTCTGGCATATCTGCTTCAAATATATTGGAAGTGGTTCTCAAACTTGTTTACATATTAAATTAACCTGGTGATCTTTTAAAACTTCCAGAGCTCAAGTCATACTCAGTCTAATTAAATCATATTTTCTGGAGGTGGAATAAAATATCAGATGTTTAAAGCTCCCAGGAGATTCCAGTGTGCAGACAGCTTTGTGAACCACAGATGTATTGGGTTTCCTGGATTTGTTTTCCATATCTTTCTTTTTTCTTTATTGCTTTCAGGTATACTCCCCTGTGCACCCAGTACAAGGTTCATAGATGCTCAAAGACCTATCAGTCTGTTTCCCTACACTTTCTCTCCAGGTCATGTAAGTTTACAGCTATTTTTCTGTATTTTTTTTTTTGGCGTGGTTCAAATCCTAACTTATTTATTGCTTGGGTTTGTTTCTTATTTCTATTAATATCTTTTCAATTGCATGTGTTTACATTTCTACCATGGTGCCATAACTTGCATTTGGGATTCTCTTTTGCTTAAGAAACAGTAGTTCTCAAACTTGGTTGCACATTATGATCATCAGAATTCACTTTCAGAGATTCAATTTTAGTGGTCAGAGGGCTGAAAACTGTTTACTTCTCTCCAGGTCATGCTAATATGCAATTGACTTTGAGAACCACCGCCCTAACATCTTTTATTAGCCTATTTTTGTGTGCTTGATGATAGCTGTTCTCAAATTTTAGTGAGCAACAGAAATCCCTTAAAACAAAATTTGGGATGCCTCCCCACTACAGTTTCTGATTTAGTAGGTTTGAGGTAAGGTTCAATAATTTGTGTATTTAACAAGTTTCTAGGTGATACATATGCTATCTGGAGCTACTGGACTCGGGTCTGGTTAGGCCAGAATCATTGAGCTTCTTTAGTAATCTGCTTCCCATCCTGCCCTTAATATATTGAATTTCCAACCATGGCATTTGTCTTACTGAATGTGTGTATTTTATATGCATGTGTGTAATTAAAGGTTGTGATACTAAGACATCACAAGCACTTAGATCCATTTGAGTCTTTGGGAGTACAATTTAGCAAGTACTATGTATGGCAAGGTACAGAAGATGAAAAACGTCAAATGGAATATGCCTACTCAAGTAGATATCCAGATACCCTTCCTGCCTGCTTTACTGGTTAATGTTTCTAATTTCTGTGGGTGTGGAAAAAGAGAGGGAGCTAAAATGGTTGGAAATTGGGAAGGCTATTACTCTGTGGGTCAAGACGTAAACTACTGGTATATGTGCATTGTGCAAATTTACTCCTTGGGGCTACCCTGCAGAATTGCCTTCTCTGCTCTCTTGGTGCCTCTTTGTACCTTGATGCTGACAACGTCTTAAACGTTCTTCAAATGAGAAGAATCTCTGTCTTTGGGGAGGCCAGGGCTGCCTTGGCATGATAACACCATGTACTGACTTGATCGCATGTTTTAATTTAGCAATGGCATTTTTCACTTCAATGAGATTTTTCCTTTCTTCTTTGTGACACCACCTGTTCTAGTTTTATAAATACAATAGCCTCTTGATATATGTTGAGAATGTAGTTAGAAAGTTTCAAATTTTTTTTCTAACAGTAATTTTCATAGGAAGGCATTGGCTTTGAATGCTTAGTATAGTTCCTCATTTCGTGAACTGCAGAAAATGTGCCTATTTGTAGTGATTTTTTCTCTCTGTGCTTGTCCTTTCTGAAGGAGTTCTTTGCTTTTCTAATACTCAGGGATGAGGTGGATTTTTTCAGATTCTGTGTGTACTCTATTTCAAGTTTCCTAGCCAAAGGGAGAAATTTATTTTTTCTTTATTTTTCCTTTGCCAGTGTTGACTTGCAATAGCCTGGAGGTAGAGTGAATGCCAAATTTAGAGTATGTCAAGAGGTGGTGCCTCTCCATTGAAAAATAATTTATGGCAGGCAGGAATTATCTCTGTGCCATCCATCTCTTTGCCCAGTGATGTCCACAGTACCCTAGGTGGGTCAGGGGCCACACAGCTGTGGCTTGCCTTATTGGACGGCCTTTGGTGTTTTTATGCTTGCAGAGGCAGTTGTGGGAGTCACAGGTTGTTGACAGTCCCTCTGCCTACCCTCATCTCCAGACCTCACCCCTTCCAGTTAGTCCGTGTCTTTATCTTATTTCCTAGGTGAGCTATTCCTTCACAGGTGGGGAGGTGTAGGAATAGATCAAAGATCTCCAACCCTTTCGTGTAAAGAGTCACATAGTAAATATTTTAGGCTTTGCAGTAGATACTGTCTGTGTCAAAACTACTCAAGTTGATTAAGAAAGCATCCATAAACAAATGGGCATGTTTATACTCTGATAAAATTTACTTACAAAATGGGCCATAGTTTGCCGACCCCTGAAATAGATGGTCTGCTTTCCATGCCGACCACCTGAAGTCTATCAATCAAAAAGTCCTCAAGGTTTCTGCTGTCCTCTTTCCCAAATTATAATTTGATACAGGATTTTTAAAAAAATGTATATTCTGTTTTCCATTTGAATGATGATAATAGAAATGAGTCATATGCATGTCCTTAAATAGCCATCTTTCCAGGAATCCCCAGTACCTTTTTTTTTAAATGTTCAAGATCACATTCTATGGTAAAGACCTTTAACATTCATTAACTCCTCATTGGCGTTTAGACTCAAGAAAATAAATACCAATATGTGAACCCTAGTTTTTAATTTTCCTATAAAGAATTCTCTTCTATATTTATTTAGTAGCAAAACAACAACAACAGCAACAAGAGAAAACACTCCTTCTGAGACAGTGAGGTTTGTGTGAAGCCTGAATTTCTTAACTTGACTCAAGTTTTTCCTGTTGCAGAAAGATTTCAATGGCTGGAGAAAAAGTAAAAGTTTCTTTCCAGATTCTGTAACTTAGAAAATACCAGTACTTGAGTCCCATTTAAGGAATAGTGAGGACTGAAAAATCTCATTCTCAAGGTCATATTTTTAATAAATTCTGAATGAATAAAAATATGAGATGCTTCCTGGGTGGAAATTCAAGCAGTAAATACAAAATAGTCACTCTGTTCTGGATACCATGAATGTTTCAGAGGTATAAATTGTAGTTCTTTGCTTCTTGGAGTCAATCATGGAATTAAAGGAGGGTATATTTGGCAATAATATCTGATTGATTAGTTCATTTCTCTTTTCAACTTGTGAAGACTGTCCAGAAAAAAATCCAGCCATGAATTCCTTTCTTTTCATATTGCATGGCTGGATACTTTCCAGGCAGCCCTTGTATATTTATTGAATGCTTGTTACATATCCAGTGCTGTGTTAGGCACTTCAAACACAAAAATGAAGATATGGTCCCTGTGAGGATGTTTGCAGCCCATCAGGGAAGGCAGAGATGCAAACCAATGATTGTAATAAGTGCTATAATGGAGCAGGCCACAAAAAGTAGGAGGAATTAAGGGCAGGCTTTCTGGGGATTGGTTAAGTTGATTTTACTGAGGTAAAAATGACCAAGGTTTTCCACTTTGATGAGGAGGATGTGGCCGAATGTGCAGTCATAGAGCCGTGAAGTTGCAGGAGGAACCCAGGGTACTGTATGTAGGTGCATCCTCATCATTTCCACACTTAATATTTGTACTTTTAACTCCTCTCAGCCAACACCAACAGCTGTGGTATGGAGCAATTGGAAATGTTGCTAAGATACAATTGCGTTATTTGTGCAAGAGAGAGTATTATTTAATCACCGCTTCTTCAGCACCTAGGACAGTACCTTCCATATAGTAGACAAGAATAAATGTTGAATCAATGATCGTTTAGCTGGTGAAGGAATACAGTTCTCAGGTGGTAATGTGGTTTTGATATTCTGTACTTAGCCTGGAATGTCTTGTGAAAAGGCGATTTAAAACTACTATTCTTTTTTTTTTTTTTAATTCGTTTTTATTGTTAGACTTATTGGGGTGACATCTGTAACTACTATTCTTTTGTGAGGAAAAAGTGGTTCTGGAAAGCTAGTACACTGCTAGTCTTGATAATGGCAAAGAGAGACTCCTTGTGTTGTCAGCCCCATCTCATTAAATGTTACAAAAGTTTTGAGTACTCCTGTTTTTCTCACCTACCCTTTCCATAACACATGTATCCAGTCCATCACCAAATCATTCTCCTCATTCTGATATATAAGCTGAATCTAGCACTTGTCTTTACCTCCCTCACAGCCCAAGCCACCATCATTGTAGATGACCATTACTCATTGCAGTTGTTTTGTCCCTGGTCTCTCCTCCCTTTTTTTTTTTTTTTTTAGGGAGAGTAAGACTTTCATGACCTTTTCTCTACCAGCACACAGAGTAGCATTCTAAAATGTAAATCAGATCCATTGGTTCTCTGCTCAAAACCCTCCAATTGTTCCCCATTGTAGTAGCCAGCCTTTATCATAGCCTACAAGCCCCTCTGCGGCCAAGTCCCACCAATGACTTGGACCCCATTTCTTACAACACTTCTCAGTGCTCTCTGAACAGCAGCTATTTTAGGTTCGCTGCCATTCCTTGAAGGCTTCAGTTATACCTCCTCCTCAGGACCTTTGAACTTGTGTTTGCCTTGTTTGGATTGCTCCCTCACTGACATTAGTTCTCTACTGTAATGCCACATTGTCAGAGAGGACATCCCTGATCCCCATCTAAAATAGCACCTCTGTCATCCTAGACTGCATGCTGCATGTTTATCTGTTTACTTTTTTGTGAATTATTTTCCCCACTGTAATTTGTTTCATGGAATCACTGTTTGTTTCACAGTAATTAGCCAGAATAAAACAAAATTTGATTTTTTTACAGAGTGCAATTTTGAACTTGTATGTGGCTGGGATTTACAATGTGAGTTACCTTCTGCTCTGCCGAAGCCAGAAGGAAGCACTATGTAGAGCTCTTACAGAAGGGGACCCTGCAGTTCTCCCTCAGGGAAGTCAGGTAGGGCTTAGCTGGGGCACAAGGAGCCTCAGAAATGACAGTTTTGAGGAATGCAAGTGATGTAAAATGTTTTCCTGTAAGTCTGTTAGAAATGATAATGGCTAGCATTTGTGTATCAACTATGTAATGTATAAAGTAAGTGTATTTCTCTATAGATGAGGAAAATGGTACAGACAGGTTAAACAACTTGCCTAGAGTCTCACTGTGAGCAATTAGCAGAGCTGGGATTTAAACTGAGTCAGTCCAGACAGCTCCAAAGTCTGCCTGCTTGACCACCTCACTGCTTTGCCTGCGAGGGACAAGGAATAGAGGGTGTTTCCCACATGTCTGCCCATCACATTCTCCCAGAGCAGATTCAGTCTGATAGTAGTACTAAGTACTGCTTGTGGGACCATGCTAAGCACTTTGTCTTAGTTTCTACACTGAAAATATACTCACTACTCTTTCAAGAGTACTGCTGGGAGCAGACTGTGTGAAATATAATAAAATGCATTCATTTGCCGCACAAATCAGCCTTAAATGGGGCAGAAGGATTGAAGACCTCTCCCTGAGTGAATGATTTCGTAGATTATTGATTTGGGCAGCAGTTTATTTAAACATTAAAACCTTGAATGAAGTAACTTAGCCTGAAGAAAAATGTGTCAAGTACAGTCCTGTTAGAGCTAGTTTTTCAGTCTCTGAGGACTTTGTAAACTGTCCAGATGTATTTATTCTTTAAAAAATATTTTCTCAAGGAACAAAGGATGGAGTGGGAAAGAGAAGGTGAAGTTTGTCTCTAGAAATTATACTCTTTTTGAAAAGGAAAGTTTTGTAAGGATTTTTTTTTCCCCAGAAGCATTCTCTGCCTTTTGAGCCAATCCTGTGACATTAGGTTGTGTTGTTATTCAGTTTCAGAAAATGTAACATGCCTCTTCTTGGTTGCCTGCAACCCCTTTATTTTTCTTTATTACAATTGGCATATGGACTTGGTATTCCCACCAACAGAGTTGGAAGAGATGGAAACATTAATTAACTGGAGTAATTGTGTGCCAGTTTAAAACTTGGTGGGTGGTAGGGGATTGATAGTTCCTGTTTACTGTGTCACCAACTAACAAACAAAAGATGGTATGTAGTTGTGTGTAGGTTAGAGTCCCATTAGCACCACTGAATGTCCCTTTCATTGCCTCTTTGGAATTACTCTTGTCTGCACAGCTACTGTGTAGACATCTAGAACAGGATCCTGTATGATGCAGAGGTTAAGAAGATGGGCTCCTGATCCCACCATCTTCCATGGCAGGTTATCCCCATAAGTCTCAATTTCTTCATCTGTAAGATGGGAATAACATTGGAATAATAATAATGGAATAAAAGAGCTAATATTTATAATGCTCATTTCTTACCTGTAATAGCTGGACCCAGTTTCTACCAGTCAAATCTTTTGTCCCTGGACCTCCATCCTAGAAGCTCTGACATTGCAGAACTTTTTCCTGAACATGTTTCCAAAGTATGAATACATCACCACTGGACTGCCTCCATCCCAAAATAGGCCCTTAAGAATTATATCAAAAAGTGAACAACAAAAGAAATCAGATGGCTCCATTATTTTAAAACAACAGTGGTTTGCAGTCTGGTTGAAATCTGTCAGTACAATGCCTCTCACATTATTTTACTCGCATGCTTACCAGTGGCCTTCCTAAATGTCCAGTAAATTGTTGTGACTAAGCTTTATATATTAACTAATTTGCTCTAAAAATGGCATCACATGAACAGAATCCCCTTTAGAATTATCAATACTTAATTTCTCAAGAAATGGAATGATGGAGGAAGTTAGGAAAAAGGAAAATATGGAATTGATTTAAAACATAAGGTTGGTTATCTCATGGTGATTATTGTGATGCTCCAGGGAGCGTATTTAAATCAGAGGCCCTTGTGTATATTTTATCATCTCAATCCAGACTAGATCCTTGTTATGAATGAAAGCATAACTAAGTTGAAAAGAATGAATTGTTAAGGATATAAGTAATGAGGTCTGCTCTGTCATGAGCTCGGCTTCCCTGTTCTATTTTTTTAAATATTGTTTTAAATTTTTATTGAATTTATTGGGGTGACATTGGTTAGTAAAAGTATATAGGTTTCAGTGTGTAATTTTATAAAACATCATTTATATATTGCATTGTGTGCTCACCACCCAGAGTTAGTTCCCCTTCAATCACCATGTATTTGACCCTCCCTCCCTCTTGTACCACCCCCTCCCCACTTACCCTCTGGTAACCACTAAACTGTTGTCGGTGTCTATGAGTTTGTCTTACTTGTTGATTTCAGTTTTATATTCCACATTCAAGTGAAATCATGGTTCTTGCTTTTTTTCAGATAGAAAAAAATCCCCGCTCTATTTTAAGACTCAGATTTCAGTGGGTGGGGTTAGAAGATTGGAATCATTTGGGCAAAATATAAAACCATTCTACGTACTCATTTCTTACCCAGAAAAGGTGGACCCAGTCCCTACCGGTCAAATCTTTTGTCCCTGGACCTCCATCCTAGACACTCTGACATTGCAGAACTTTTTCCTATGCATTTTCCCAAAGTATGAATATATCACCACTAGACTGTCTCCATCCCAAAATAGGACCTTAAAAATGCTATCCGGAAAATGAATAACAAAAGAAATCAGATGCTTTCATATTAAAATAACAGTAATTTGTAGTCAAAATGAAATTTGGTAAAATATGAATAAAGTCTGTGTTTTAGTTAATAGTGGTGTCCCAATGTTAACTTTTTACTTTTGGCAAATACATTGTAGTTACATGTAATATGCTCATATTATGGGAAACCAGGAGAATGAGAACTCTTTATATAATAGACTCTCAATTAAACGGCACCCATGGGGATTGATAGATGCTGGATAAATGTAAGTAGGCTCTCTGTTAACCAGAACTCAAACAACAGGCACTCTCAAGCAACCAGCAAAATCTCAAGCATCCGGCAAAAATAATTTCCCGGTTGCTTGAGAGTGCTGGTTGCTTGAGTTCCAGTTAACAGAGACTCTACTGTATCATCTTTCCAAATTTTCTGCATCTAAAATTATTTCAAATCAAATTATTATTTTTAAAAATGCAATTTATGACCATTCAATTCATTTCTCTTAATTTATATAGAAAGAAACTGAGTTTCAGAACTCAGGGACCTGAGTGACCAAAATCCTGGTTAACTGACCCATCAATTTAGTGATATACTTGAAAATGAATTTAGAAACTTTAAGTCAGTTAATTTAACCAGTGACCTCCTTTAAAAAGAAAATACAGTATTTTCCATTTTTGTCCTGCCATGTCTCCATAGATGTTGTTCAAGTCTATCACATGGGATCTGAAGGGATGGCTGTAGTAAGGAATTTGAGTATCAGGCTAAGAAGTAGAGTTTCTTACCTAGAACCATGTGGTCTGTTAATAAATTCAGCCCATTTCTAAAGTGCCATCACATTATGAATGCAGGCTCTGGAATTGGGGGTCATGTGGAATAGAGGTCATGCCTTAAAGGTAAGTGCAAGTAAGGGTCTCAGTGCCATAGGCTTTTCAAAAGAAATGCCAGCACGTTGACCCAAAACAATATTTCAACCCCAGTGAGTACACCTTGGCTGCATACTCATAGGATTTGGAACCCAGACTGGTGAAGGAGCCCATCGTTTACATTTGCTGAGTTGGGACTTTGATGTCTTCTGTTGGCCATTCTGGTTTTCTACACCTGGTCATGCCCATTGCCTGGAGCTCCTGCTATGCTCCTGAGGCTGCAGCACCCACCTGCTCTCTCTTGGCTCCCAAACTTCCTGACTTTCCCACTAGTCATTGGCTTTACCTCTTCCACCTGGCCTTGACAGCTTGCACAAGACCTGTCCTGCAATGCTCATTGGCTCTTGACTAGTAAATCACCATTGACAGCATGTGGTAATGTAATAAATCTGCCTTCTCAATGAGAATCTAAGCTCCTCTCAGGGGACTATACCTCACTTGACTTCTTGAACCAATGTCTGTCCCAGTGCTGGAAACATCACCCCAGGTGGCCTGGAAGTTGATTCAGCATTGAATCCCCTCTTTTTTCATAGACATGGGTTCATCTTAGTTCTGGTTCTGACTGAGACGAGTCCCTGTACCAAGAAAAATGGGCAGACTTGGAGTTAGGCAATAGTGAATGGATGCTGAACTCTGCCAGGGACTTTTCTTCTTTGAGTGTTGCTTTTTAAAAAATGTTCGTCTATGAGAGGAAGTTCTTTATCGATAGCCTGAAGATTTCTGAGTAACTGCACCAAACAGTGGTCTAAGTCATTTCCTCACATATAATGGAATTAAATTGTCATACAACATTGGAGTGAGGGGATGTCAGAGTCTTTATTGTGCCCCCAATTTTATAGATGAACAACTCTGGAGGTCCCAAGAGATACAATTACGTAAGTCAGTTGTGGGATTAAGAGATGGAACCACTTTTCCAATTTAATCCAAGAATCTTCTAGGACAGCCTCCTCTTCTAACTTGGGTTATTTGAGCCTAAACTTTCTTGGCATTGACTTTCTTGCTTTAACATCACCTCTGAGCTGGAATACAAAACTTTATAAAGAGCCTGATGGCAGTTTTGTTTGCAACCTGAGTATGCACAGACTGAGGAACTATACTAAGAGGTTAGGCAGTGATTATGTTCTGGGATTATGGGTGTTTTTATTCTTTTCTATTTTCCTGTTTATCCAGTGAGTGAATATATAACTTCTATAAGTCAGAAAAACAAAAAGGTAGCATACAAAAATATTTTTTAAAATACTTGTGTTTGCTAGGGATGAGGGAGAAATTGAAGGGGATATGAGAGAGAAATCAGTTGGAAGGCCTTGAGTAAGTAATGTTTTTGTTCAGTCTTTCAATAAATGCTTATTGACAACCTAGCATATATAAATCCTTGAATTAAATCTTTTGTCAGATGGAAAAGTAAATCAGAAACAGAAAGGTAAATCAGAAAGTTGACTTAACCAATTCACACTGTAGTAAGTCATATGCTAGAGTGTGAATTACTTAAAATTATACACAATGTATAATTTTAGGGTCCATGCATGAAAAACCATATGAACACCCCCCCACACACACACACACAGGGAGCTTAGGCTCAAACAAGTTAAAGGTCACTTTGGGTTTCTAGGAAAGACTTTATTGGGAAGGTAGCATTTGATTTGGGCCATAAAGGATGAGTATGATTTTGATAAACAAAGATGGAAATAGGAGAAGGTTGCTCTCTCCCACTATTTCTTTTTCATTTCCCTGTAGCTAGCCAACCATGAAAGAATGTGAAATAGAAACTATGGAGATGGAAACTCTAAACACCCAGTGGTATGGAAATGGGCCTGTGAAGAGAAGCATGGGAATGATGCACTTCCTGAGGACAGGCATTCTGCCCTCATCTTTGTATTCCTAGTGTACCAGTCTGGGCATGTAGTATCTCTGTGCTTAGTTAATGCCTAGTACTTGGATACATAAATTACCAGTGAAGTCATAAGCCAAAATGGTTAATAGTAGCATGCAGTTTTCCAAATTCATGGAATTACTCACATTTACTCTCCAGGAGGGAACTTAAACGTGTAATGTGAGTTTGTGAGTTGGTTATGCATTTGCCATTTTGAAGTTTCCTATTCCCCACTGTGTGCACACCTACTTTCCCAAGGTGTTCCCATTTTCTCTGAATGTCCTCTGTCCTAACACTGGCAATCAATTGCTTGACTGTGCTACATGCCCCACCTCCTCCTTCAACTGTACTTGCTGAGGACCACATCTGTGCCTCATCCATGGTTGTTCCCCCAGAATCTAGAAAATGGACTTCCCTGAGTGGGCACTGTATAAATATTTATGAAATGAGTGATAACTGTGTCCCATGATGATGATGATAAAGTGGCAGACAGCTGTCAATGAATATGTCAACTTGATTATTATATTGATGACTTTGGATTAGACGAGAGTTGCGGCATCCTGTAAATGCCTACAAGTTCATTTGTGGGTTAAGTTGGGTCACTGTTTAGAGACAATGGAATTGTGTTAGAACAGAATGTATAACATGTTCTTTTGGCTACCGAAGGACAAAATAATACATGCAGTTAAATGCTATGGGGTGGGACACTAAGGGTCACTCAGAACTTCCCTCATGGGATTCCAGTTGTTTGCATTATTTTACTCAATCCTCAGAAAGTGACAAAGTCGAGAATTTTAGCACACTTCTACATAAGGAAAAACATTAAATGAAAATCGTCTAAAACTGAGTTCCTTAATATTGCTCCTTCCCTTTGCTAAAAACAGGCACCACTCACCTTCCTGATTTAAACCCTTCAGTGACCTCTCCAGATTCAGCCTTCCTACCTGTTAACAGAAATGAAGTGTCAATGCTCTTACCTAAAGCCAGTCTTCCTTCCCTGCATGTGCTCCTCATACAGCCTAATCCCTTTTTGCTTATTCAAGGATTTTGCTCTGGAGATTTTCTTCTCCATATTGGATAATTCCCATCAACATATAAACATAATGTTATTTCTCTCACCTTAAGTAAAACTTCTCTGCACCTCACGTCTGCTGACTGCTACCCCTCTTCTTGGTTGTCCCTTTTAACAAAATCCCTTATGAGATTGTATGCATTTACTACCTCAGATTCCTCTTCTCTCATTCCCTCTTCAACCATGCAATGAGGTTTTTGCCTCAGTACACCACCCAAACAACGCCAGTACACACCCGTGACCCCACATCAGTAAAGCCAGGGATCCATTCTTACTGCTCACTTTACTTTACCTATCAGGACATTTGTCAAGGTTGATCGCCCCCTCCTACCTTTCTTTTCACGTTGTTTGCAAGTTCACTGACCCTTCTATTCCAGCACACTTTGCTGATTTTTCTTCTTCTAGCTTCTTAAAATTGGGGTATTCCAAGGCTCAGCTGTTTGTCTTCTTCCCTTTACCTTCACTCTTTTCCTTATTGTCTTTTGGCTTTAAATACCAAATACATGTCAAGAATTCTCAAATTTATCTCTAGTAGAGACCTCTCTCTAAAATTAGAGGTTTATAGCTACTTGCCTTTTAGAAATTTCTAACTGAAGATCCAGATACCTCACTCTTAAATATCCATCCTTAACATGTTTTTTTTCTCATATCCTAAATACAGTTCAGGGTATAATCTGTTACTCCTATTGTAGAAAGTATATCTAGAATTCTACCTCTTATTCGCTGCTTCTACTACTGCTGTCTAGTGTGAGCATCCATCACCTCTTGCTGCTAATATCTCACTGCCTCCTTTTGCACTTGCCCCCATAGATACTTCTTACTACAGCAACTAGAGTGATCCTTTTAAAATATAAATAGGCTGACCAGATGTACTGTCTTAAACAGGGCAGAAAACAACGACACTGTCCCGTTTCAAAGGGTACATATGGTCAGCCTACTGACACCTTGAATTTAGCCCAGTGAGACCAGGCTGACCATACGTACATTTGAAATGGGCCAGTGCTGTGGTTTTCTGACGCATTTAAAATGTACATCTGGTCAGCCTACAATTACATATCACTCCTCTGACCAAAACTCTTCAGTAGATCTACATCTCACTCAGTGTAAAAGACAGAAAGTCCTCACGATGGCCTATCAGGTGTTACGTGGTACAAACCCTTCCCACCACCTGTTTCTTCATCTCCTACTAGCCTCTAACTTATTTTTTCTGCTTCAGATACACTGGCCTTCTTGATGTTTCTTGAGCATGCCAGAAACTCTGAGGCCTTCTGTACTGCCTCTCTCTTCTTCTTGAAGATACTGGCATGACTATTGTCCTTACCTTTAGATTTTGCTCAAATGCTACCTTCTCCTTGAAACTTGTCCCTTCTGTTCTTGGCACTCCCAATCCCTCTTATTCTGCTTGGCACAAATCACCTTTTAGCATATTATGTACTTTACTTATATACTATGTCTGCTGTTTACCCTGTCTTTCCCTGCTCCGATATAGGCTCTGTGAGGACGAGGATCTTTGTGTTTTTCACTGACACACCCAAGGTATCTAGAACAATGTCTGGCACATAGAAGGCCCTCAATAAATACTTGCTGAATGAATTAATGATGCCTTCCTTATTCTCCCCACTTCTCTTGTAGCCAGTCATTCATCAGTTCCAGTTACTTATACTATTCCCTCCTCTATCATTCTCATTCCACTCCAACCATACCCATTGCCCAGGCCTTCGTTATGTCTCAGCTGAGCTACTTTTCTTTACCCTCTGAGGAACCAAATCTCTCTTGAACATTTTCTGTAAATTCATTTGCAAAGTTATTTCTGACCATGCTGAGCTCCTAACTTTAGTGATACCCTGTTGCCCATGTGATGAATTTTCAACTCCTTAGCTTAGCCTTCAAGGGCTTCTAACTTACATTCCAGTCTCACCTCTCATCATTCCTCTCTGTGGTTCCCCTTCGTGCCAGATGACCTTACCTTTAGTTTCATAATGACATAGTACTCGTATCTTCCTCTCTGCTTTTGCACGTGTTACTCTTTTGTATCCAGGAAGTCTTCTCTCCGGTCTCCCATTTATTGTGCAAGGACCTGCTCAGTGCTTTGTGGTTGGAATCTCTGATCCTTAACAAAGTAGGCATTGATGACACACAGGAGTTTCTTTACACATGACAAGGAACATAGGCCAATAGGTATGTTGCAGAAGGTATTGCAAGGAGTAAAGAGTAAATTATCTGCTTAAAGTGTGAGAGAATACCTAAAGGATTCATTTGACCTCCTCCTTAAAGGACTGCCTGCTCCTCTTGGCCTGAAAGATCTCTCCCACTCTGACTTCTCACAACACTTTTATATGAACCTCATGAAGGGCAGTTCTTACTGCTCTGTGATGGCTTCTTGACTGTTCTCTTGAACAATTTAATCATGTCTTGCCATTTTGTTTCTCATCGGTTTATTTTTTATTTTTTTTGTATTCTGTTCCTATGAAGACAGAAACCATGTTCCAGGTATCCCTCAGGGTACCTATCAGAACTCCTGCACAAAGCAGGTGCTCATTCATATTTGCATTGACAAGGCAGACAAATCACTACCACATGGCCACCACAGTGGATGGTAATGAGGGAAGGAACTGCCTCTGTTTTAAACTGTGCCATCTGTGGTTTTGGAAACCCTGAGCCTGAACCCTATATCCCATTATGCAAGATTCCTTTGAACTAGGATTGAGTAGCTGAGCCCACATCTCACTCCAGGTTGGTCTTTATGCTGGTGCTAGGCAGTGGTCCAAGGGATGGATTTTTTAGGAAGAAGACATGTTGATCACTCCTTGCTGTGTGATAACCAATGGCTTTATCTGTGGCTCTTTTCTCTGCCCTCTACCAAAGCCCAGACTGTAACTTCTCAGGGCAAAGAGTAGGAGTAGGGGCTGAGGAAGGACAGAAAGGGGCAGAGGCAGTGGCTGGTATGGGTCCCAGGGATGGAAGCTCAGACCTCAGTTCTGTTTCTTAGAGAAAAAGTTGTTTAACTTCTTTGAGCTTCAGTTATTCATAGCTTTTAGGTGAGGCAGAATTACTTGCTTATGCTTTTTAAAACAAGGATGAAATCTGAAGAATTGAAAATAGTGTCTGGCCCGTAGTAGACACCTACTAAGTGAATGGCAGCTGCTATATGCTGCTTTTGAGTTTTCAAAGCATGACCACAGTTACGACAACATTTATTCCTCATGATGACTTTGGGAATCAGGTAGGATACATTTATTATCCTCCCTTTTTACAGATGAATAAAAGGAGCTCTGAGAAACTTACTTGGTTTTCTTAATATCACTAATAAATGTCATGACTAAATGAGGCTTAACATCCAAATCTTCTGTTTTCTAAACCCAAAACACGTTGATAGATTATGCTTGATGTGAATGAAGCAATGTCTTTAAAGTACTTACAGACTAAATAATAAAATATTTTTACATCAGTTGTGGGTACAGCAAGATGTATTCCTCAATTGGATACTTGTATTTAATCCGTTCATTTTATACAAACTCATGGATGGATATTATTTTTGAGAAGGTTTTCTTTTCTTTTTCACTACCTATTCTGTAAGTTTTGTCACCAACCCAACATATAGAAACCTAATGCATTTTTTATTTTCTAAATAAAAATGTAAGGCATTTCTTTATAAAAAGGAGCTGAAACTTTTTTCCCCTAAGTGTGTCTCCAAGGAAGCCAAGAATTGCTAGACAATTACTTCCTTCCCCTTCCATACAGAAGGCAAAGTGTTGTCTTATTAAAATCCTGAGAACGAATTCACTTAAGCTCCCCACTGCAGGATATTTTTCTGACAAGTTCTGTCTTAAGAAAGTATGTTGTACAACTAATTAGGAAATTATTTTGACAGGGTGAATGTTTTGAAGCCCTGTGTTGTACACAATCTAATAGGATCTAATTTTCTTCCAGTGAAACAAAATACGTGGATTTAAAAAAAAAAAGTATGACCAGATAATATCAGTAAGAGGAATGCCTCGATTTCAGCTGAGAAGCATTTCAAAAAGCAACCAGCCCATTCATCTACGGAAATTTGCTCTCCAATAAGATAGTACAAAAGGTCTTGCTCTTGGGCAAACCATTTATTTTAAAAGTTTAGAAAAAAACATATTTTTACTGATTGTAAGATTTTTCAGCTACCATTTTGTGTATGTGTGTGTGAAAAGATGCAGGATGAGAAGTAAATGGGTTGCTATCTAGAGGGGTAGCAAATTGGGAGTGTTTTTCAGTATTTATAATTAAGCTCCATTCTGAGTTTTAAGCGTGTTTGGGGTTGAAGCATATTCTAAGAATGATTATAGATAAGTTAGGGCATCTATAAATTCCTAGCTAACAAACTGTCCTAGTGTGTGTGTGTGTGTGTGTGTGTGTGTGTGTGTGTGTGTTGTATATGTGTGTATTGTGTGCACATGCATGCATGGGTACATATGTGTGTACATATGAATTACGTCAAATAATATAAATTTTTTCTAATTCCTTTTGTTTCTAATTAATGATGCTTTTAGAGTATAGGTGAAAAGACTACCAAACAAGCGCTACTTATAACATGAATTTTTGTATTAAAATTTTTATTTTATAACACCTTTCATTCTAAAATCAGACATGTATTCTTGAAGTATATTGCGGGAGAGTGGGCGTTAATCTTAAATTCTACCTAAGAATCCAAAGAACACTAAAAATCCCCATACACAAATGAAAATAGTATTTTAGGTCAAAAGCTAATAAGGCTTTCAAAATTATGAGTGCAGAATAGATGGGGGTATTTTCATTTTTCAGAAAGAATTAGTAAACCTATACAGAGAGGCTGTTTCTAGTCCTTCTGCCATGTTCTATAAGGCACTGGTTACTAAATACCCTGAATCAAATGGAGTAATTTTAAAAAATACCCTTTCTCTGACCATAGGCCAAACCAGTTGAATCAGAACTTTCCTTTCAAAAGCTCTTCAGAACTTTATCTGACAAGAGAGCATTCAGGGAGTGGAGTCCAGGAGGACTCTGATCGTCTGGCCTGTGTTATAGGGTATGGCACCAAGACAGAAAAGTAGCTTCAAGGGGAAGGAGAAGTGTTTGGCCTTGGACATGTTGCTTTGAGGTGTTCATGGGAATCTAGGTAGAGACAGCCAATAGTTTGTTGTAAAACATGGTGTGGAGGTCACTGGAACAGGCCAGATCAAAGACTTGGATTGTTGACTTGTCCATTGGTTCTTGATCATTTAAGTAGCAGACATGAGTAATTTCTCATAATGAAAGCAGAGAGTGAGAAGAAAGTGGTGATATTTAATTCATAAAACATTTTAGTTAACTCTATGTGCCGGGCATTGAACAGGGCACTGAATAAGCAAAATGAATGTCTATGCCCTCAATTAATTCACGCCTTAGTTTGGAATAAAAATTCACAATTGAATGTAGGTATTGGAGAATAATAATATTCTAATTGTTTATAGTAGTGTAGGAGCTAGAAGACCTAGAAGTTGTCAGAAGAGGGGGCATCTTGGAGGCCCTTAGTATTTGAGATGAACAAAACAAAGGATGAAGCAGAAAGTAAACACTCTCAATGATCAAGATGATTTGTCATGCTTAAGAAAGGGGGATAAAGAATTTTCAAAGCCCTTTCACCTTAGGATTGCCAGATTCAGCTCCCCACCAAACCAAATCAAACAACACCAGGATGCCCAGTTAAATTTGGATGCTGGGTAAAATAATGAATAATTTTTTGGTATAAGTAGGATCCATGAAATATTTGGGGCATACTTATGGTAAAAAAAAAAATCATTGTTTATCTGAAATTCACATGTGACTGGATGTGCTGTATATTTTATTCTACTTTCATGATTTAGTAATTATCCCTTGCTAGATTGTTCTTGCCATTGTTATTATTATATACCATTTTGATAGTGCTTTGTAGTATTCAAAATGTTTTCATAATTTTATGATAGTTCTAGGTGTATTGAAACAATATACTTTCTCACTGGAGAATGTGTTTACACTGGATCACTGTTTCTTTGTCAACAGGACATTCTCCAAAAACATAATTATATTTCTTATAATGATATGCTTGCTTACTTTCATTCAGTGCACAAAGTATTTGCATATAACTATCTCACATGTCCTTATAACAACCCTAAGAGTTGAATAGGGCCAATATAAGTACATCCATTTTCATATGAGAAACAGATACATTGAGGTTCAGTGACTTGCCCAAGTTCACATGGCTTGACTGTGATAGAGTAAGACCCTAACCCATCTCTACCCACTTGAACTGCAGTGCATGTTTATTGTTATGCTATCTCTAAAAAATATACAAACCCACGATACTGGAGTTAGTCTCTGTATTCTCAGATTTTGCTTAAACATAACCTCTAAGTTATATTTGAACAGACTTAAAACTTGGAAAAAGTGATAATAGACCCATGTGAAGGGGGATAACCTTCCTAAATTAGCTACCTTTATAAAGGATTAATTTAAAAAATCATTGAAAACTTCCATATATATTGTGAGCAGCTGCCATTAATGAAGCCTTAAAATAGTCTTTATAATTATATGTTGATCACTAGATGTATTCTATCCTTATGACTTCCGTATTTGGAAAAACATTTTCATAACATAGTATATCCATTTTGTTCCTTGGTGTCTATAAACTGAAATAATTTCATAAATTAAAATGGCTCAAGAAAAGAACATAGTTCATAACTGAAAATTTAATAGGGCATGGATATTTATATAATCTATTACTATGTATTTGCTCAGTGATGTGTTCCCTATATGTTTTATGGGTCATGAATCTGATCTCTGAGAGTCTAAATTGAGGTCAGTACATCTATCATGAGAAGGATACTAGATTGTTATTAGGAGAACATAAAGCTCTTTACTTTTAAGTTTAATACTTAACAAATGTGTTATTTTTTTTTAAAAGTTGCAAAAGCAGGTGCTATGTTAAGTAGGTAAGGAGTGCTCTACCTAGGCAAGCCTCTGTTTTCAGTCACTAACCACCATTCCTCTATCACTTTCTCAGCTTTTTGGTCATGCTCAATAAATGATACCCATATTTTCATGTTAAACTCTATGTTCTTTTTTAATTTTTTTTCAGTTTTATGGACTGTTATGAAAAACTGCTCACTTTAAGCAATTGACAGGTCCATTAACAGAGAGCTTTATGTCTGAGAGTCCAAGCAGTTAGGACTTTTGGATATTCAGGAAGTGGAGGGTGTCAAACCAGTCATTTTTATTGCAGACTAAAATGATGGCTGCAAGGAGATGGGCTCACATTATCACTTTATATAAATCACCCAGCCTGTCTTTCATTTCTCGCCTTCACTTAGAAATTGGAAAGCTCAGAGAGCTCTTACACTTCAAATAAGAACAGAAGGCTTAGGAGGCTGGATCCAGCTCCAGGTTTGTTCAGCCCAGCCTGTGTCTCAGGTTACTAGCAGACATGTAGGAAGACGTGAACGTCTGCTCTGATTAAAGTCCTGTGATGTTTGGGTCAATGATGGACTACATAGATGATGGTGGTCCCATAAGATTATAATGGGGCTGAATTTCCTATAAGAAATGGAGGGATATGTGGTTCAGGAGGAATGCTTGTATTGTTTCTTTGGTGGGAGCAATGTTTATAAGGCTTGGCAATAGACTTTCTCTCACTCAGAGCACCTTGGTATTGAGTGTACAGATTACATCCCCGTCAGTCAGGTGCTGACCTGTTTCAGCAGAACAGAACCCATCCCCAGTGCTACATATTCAGGTGGCACTACATCGCTCCCAGATATAGCTTGACAGTCTTCAGAGAACATTGCTGTATGTTATGTTGAGCATCTTAAGAGCCTGTACAAAGACCTGGTCCACAGGAGCTACCTTAACAAGTATTAAGTGCCATTGCCATGTTAGTAGAAGCTTTCTGTGGTAATGTGGAGCTAGGCTGTCCCTGTCTTTGGCAATACTTTCAGATTGTAATGATGTAAAGTGTAGATAAGTTTTATTTCTTTCATCAATTCAATGCTAGAGAGAGCCCTTTGTGCCAGATAAGATCAAGGCACTAAAAACAAAATTCCAAAGTCAAAATATTGAGTCTTTAATTCCATCCTTTCCATTTAAATACTCTCTCTTTTTTTTAAACAAATACTTCAAAGTTCTTTAATCTCATTACTGCCACAACATATGGTAACCAAAACCACATTGCCATGACAATCTCCTATGTTCCTTTATCGTTCCATCTTGATTTCTCATTCCTACTGTCTCTCAGGCCACCTTTCCCTCACTCCTGACAGTCACCATTATGGTCATCTATGCCTCACCCAGCCAGTTCTTGATAATTCTAGTCAATCCAGCCCTGTTCATGGAGCAACAATGACAGCTTCGATGTTCTATTTCTGACCCTGTCAGAAGGAAGCAGTGGGAGGGCTTGGAGGACAATGTTGTGAAGTCTACAGTAGTGTGTAGTAATGTCCTGGGCCTTCACATTCACTCAGCACTCACTCACTCACTCATCCAGAGCAATTTCCAGTCCTGCAAGCCCCATTCACGGTAAGTGCCCTATATAGGTATGCCATTTTAAAAATCTTTTATACTGTATTTTTACTGCACCCTTTCTATGTTTAGATATGCTTAGATGCACAAATACCATTGTGTTACAATTGCCTACAGTATTCAGTCCAGTAACATGCTGTACAGGCTTATAGCCTAGGAGCAGTAGGCTAAGTTTGTGTGAATATGCTCTATGATGTTTTTTCATAGTGACGAAATGGCCTAAGGATGCATTTCTCAGAACGTGTCACATGACTATAATTTCAAAGGGTGTGTATGTATGTATGTCTCTCAAACAAGCAAGCATGGTTTTATAACCAGACAAATCTGCTTATAAACTCAGTCTTGCCACTGACTAGCTGTGTGACCATGGACAGGTTGATTAACCTTTCTGTGACCCAGTATTTTCCATCTATAATGTGATGACAGTCAGGGCTATTCTTAGTTATTCTGATCGGAAAGATAGAGGTGGCTGGGATTCGGAATATCCTATCAGCTGGAAGAGCTTGTTGAGGCTCGGCAGAGGGGGAATTCCAGGAAAGAGTACATTGTCTCTAACCATAGCTCTAAGTGGACTTCTTCCCCACAAAGCTGAAAACTGAGACAACCCTTGTTCTTCTGGCTAAAGACCCAGTGTAAATGTAGCCTCTGGAGCCCCTTTCCCCTCACCCACCTCATCTAGGACTTTGAAGTCTTCCCCCTCTAATGGTAAGAAAAGGCACAAAGATAAAACAAAGGAATAGAGGGTCTTCCTCCCTGTGTGCTAGCTAGAGCAAGACTACCCTCTCTCCCGAACACCAGAGTCCTCTCCTGAAACCACCTGCTCTGGTCAAGCTGGAGGAGTGGCAGAGGGCAGCAGCCCCAGGCTGCCTGGTGGTACTAATAACATGAGCAAAGGCCTTCCACTCAGAGAATTCAAGAGGCTTAGAGAGCCAGGACAGGAAAAAGCCAAAAGAATGAGCCCGCCATGTGGTCATTTGCTCAGGAGAACACACCGCGGGGCCCATGACTATGGCCCCGTTGTACATTCTCCTTCCTTTGGGTTAGGGCAGGGTTTCTCAGCCTCAGCACTGTGGACATTTGGGGCTGGATAATTCTTTGTTGTGGAGGGCTGTTCTATGCGTCGTAGGGTATTTTGCAGCATTCCTCACCTCTACCTATGCCAGTAGCACCCCACTCCCAGTTGTGACAAGCAAAAATGTCTCTGTGGGGCAAAAGCCCCCTCACTGGAGAACCACTAGGTTAGAGGAAGGAGGGGAACATAAATTTCTCTGGGGGTCTGCAGAAGTCACAGACGCCTACCCAGCAGGATGACAGACTACAAGGAAAGCACCATTCACAGTGCCTGGGGTAAAGAAGGGGCTCAATACATTTAGGTCCCTTTTATCCCCACCTCTGGAGTAGATACTCCGGTGTGCCACCAGATCTCCACATGAATGCTGAGGTACTCGTTTCCCCAAATTCTGGGAACAGTGGGTGCTGACAGCTCACAGTCTCTTTCTGAGGGTTGCACCAGCTGAAGAGTGTGACCAAGGTACACCCTGCCTCAGGCACAGCCTGTATCCAGCGGCTGGCCTTTGTAGGGATGGCTATGTCCTGCCGACTTAGCTCAACTGGGACTACAGCTGAACAGACTCCTCAGCTTCATAGCTTAGTTCCCTGTGGGGTTTCCACTGCTCCCTCACCTAGTCCTGCTTCCCTCACTCCTCACTAGTGCTCTCTCCGCGAGCCTTCCCCAGTCCACGCATTGCCCACACGTCTCTGCCTTTCTGTTTACCAGTGAGCTTAACCTAAGACATGCTCCTTTCACCCAACCTTTATGGATACCTGTCATTTTTTAAATGAGATACTGCAAGTCAGCTCCTTAGTACTGTAGTGCCTGCAATAAATATTAGCTATTATTATTATTATCCATGAATTTATGCATTCATGTGATTTATATTTTCTATATCTTAGACTTCATCACTCCCTGTGGGCAATATGTTTCTGGGGCAACTATCCTCAGCAATAAGCTGTGTACAATTTTCCCCCAGTATTACACCTTCTGTGATTCGTGGAGGCTAGTTCATTCTCACGAGTTCTGGTGGCCCTATCTGCTCATATTGGCATTCTCCTAATTTTGTAAGTTTGCATCATAGGCGGTATGTCTCCAGTGAGCATGTTGAGGCAAACTCCTGAGGGGTCACAACAGAGTGTGAGGGAGGCTTTTAGACCCCATTTCTACTTCAGAGTACTGTAAGTTTCTGCCTGTACTGCTTCCACACTGTACTTCCCTTGCGAATGGTAGGTTTTTTCACCTTTGCCAGATCAGAAGTCCTTGAGGGTTCATCTGTGCACCTCTCTCCTCCTCTCCACCTTCACTCTAACACTTGACATCACAGACATCGCATAGCTGAGGACTGTGGTGTAGGTGAAGGAGAAAGGCATGGGGCCCCAAAGGCTGGCTGAGGCACAAAACAAAGCTCCTGTCACTGGAAAGTGTGCATCACAAGCTCCTCAGTGGAAGACCAGGGGGTGTGAGACCCATAGCATAAACCCAGAAATCTTTCTGGCATGTAATCAGTGACATAAATTCATATAACGTTTATTGAATGCTTACTACATCCCTGAGCCTTTTCTCAGACTTATCTTTCCTAATCATTCTCTGGTGTCCTGCTTAGTAAGGACAGTCATTATCTCCATTTTCCAGATGAGGAAATTGAGACAGGGAACCTATTTAGACTGCAAAGGCAGAATTTAAATCCAAGTCTGCTCAATTTCAGAGATGTCTCCAAATGACCTCAGTTGATCTGGCCAAAATTCTTTCCATAAAATCTAATGGAGCAAAATGCAAAATCTTAAGAAATTTTAAGATAAATTATGAGAAAGCCAAAACATAATCCTTCTGAGTGGGAGCAAGTCACTTTCAGTTACCTCTTCTGGATCCCAATTTCCTTTCCTTTTTAGAAGAAAATTCATTTCTTCAGTCATGAGGAGCAATGTTCCCTCCACACACTCCTGGCCTCTCTTCTCTGTTTTCTCCCTTGGGGAGGTAGAGTGGACTTCTGTGATTGACAAATGTGGAAAGAGTGACTAAATATGCTCATCTCAGCACCGTCTTTGTTGTTTCACGGGTGAGTGCCCTCGGCAGATTTTACAGAGCAGTGGAGGTCCTACAGTCCTTCCTATGTACTTCTCTCCTAGGTAGGCCTCCATATCATGAGTTAGCTTGTCACTGGACTGTTACCTAAGCGATAGTCACTTGTTTAGCATCTGTGAGTAATAAAGGAGATAGGGCCTCTATCTCAACTCTTCTGTTTCTTAAATTGTTCAGAACCCCAAATTGTTCTGGAAAAGCAGCCTGTGTATTGTAGACTCCCTTGGAGCCCTCAGCATTCCTGACTGCTAGGAGTGTGTGTGGAAGGCTTGAGATCTGCAGGACTGTGTATTGAACTTACTTTCCTGTTTGTTCTGCCCTAGCCTGGGGGAGTTCCTCCCAAGCAGGAAGTCTATTCCTCTAATCCCTCTTTCTCCCTCATAATCTTCCTCTTACCCGTGTCCACAGCCAGGAGCTACTAAGAATGTTATTATCTACCTCTCTTCTGTTTCTTGGGTGTACAAAAGCAGGCCTCATACCATGAAAAGCTTCTCTGCAGAGATGATCTGGTTGTTTCAAAAATGAGACTAATAAAAACAACATATGAAATTGACCATTTTCATAGGGCACCCGTGGTAAGGTTATTGTTATAAGTGACAAACCAGGTGCAGAATATTCCATGTGTAATTTAGACCCCTTCCCTGTGGACTTCTCTGCTGGTTTTGTATATAACTTCAGTCATTATTGCCATTAAGAAAAGATATTTTAGGGACAAACTCATTTTTTGAATAGATTGTTATCTCAAATTAAAAAAGATTACAGGAACTGGCAATCAATGCAGCCATCTAATTGCTATTTCTGCAATTAAAAATTAATATACAGAAAGAGCTGCCTGGAACCAATTGGTCTTTAGACAATTTTGAAATGAGGAAAAAAAATAACAGTTTAAAAGCAGTGGGGTTGGAGGGGTGAGGGAAGGGTGTGTGGCTCCTGGTTTGCTTTACAGTCGGGCTGCAGGAACAGACATGCTCCTAACCTTGCACTTATGGCCATCACACCCAGGGCTGACTGGAAACAAAGGAACACAGAGCTCCTGTCTCATTGTTCCTTTTCCATTAAAGATTTATGTATAAAAATCAGTGTGTTTTCTGATGTACTTAAGAATAGATGGCAGGTGTCATTTTCGTACAGTGCATGTCATTTTACTGAAGCAGTGGAAAATGTGTGTGACGGAGCTTGTGCTAAAAATGCTCCTCTGTTCTTTGAGGATGTCAGTGATGCTGTCCCAGCTCCTTCTCTTCCGCAGAACTTGGTTTGCTAAGCAGTGATCAGATAGATGGGGACCAAGGAAAAGGAAATCAAAAGAAGCCTCTTGTGCCTTGAAGATAGGCTGTCCTTTTACTTGGCTCAAAGTAAGCCTCCTTAAACTGACAGAGTCATACTTTGCATTTTGAGTATAATCGATACTTAATCTTAATTTGGAAGAAGTTATTATACATAAGTGTGCACACATACATACATATGTATATTAAATGAAATGGGCGGGAAAGCACATGTGTCCAGAGGTTAATCAGATCCCAGTAAGGAGATGGGTCTCAGTGAGAAAGAGCAGCCCTTTATTTGATGGAACAGGGATTGTTTGTGAGGCCACATGGAATCCATACCTGGGATACCGGAATGGTAGTTACTTCTGGTCCTCACATCTCCAGAAAGATAACATGGAGCTGGAGAAGATGCAGAGAAAGAGCATGGGAATGACTCAGGGGACAGGAACCTGACTAAAAATGTTTTAAGTCCAGTGTGGAAAGATGGGCAGAGAAGGGATGCATCAACAGCCTGCAGATGCATGGAGGGATTGAAGCAGATGAGCACGGGTGTGTCCAATGCAGCCCAGCTGTGTGCACCCAGGGAACCATCTGTGAGATTTGCAAAGAGTAATTGGGGAGTTAGAAGGGAAAGAACTGAGCCAGAGAGGGGGCTGAGAGGCATGTTTAGAATCAAGGATGTTACTTAGAATGTAGGCACCAAACCTGTGGTACTCATCACCCTCAGATGGGGTAAATTTCATACAAATGGTTCTCATCAAAATTTGGATGATGAATCCATGATGTGTTGTAACAGAATTTCTCACAATTCTGTTTTCTGCTTTTTTCCATTTTTGCTCTGAGTCTCATTCAGTGGCCCTCTGGGTCTTTAATAGTGAATCCTGAGCCTTGGAAGACTTCCCAGGCTCCTCCTCTTCCTCTTATCATGCCCTCGAGACCTTTCATGTGTGACTCCTAAAGACCTCTGTAGTCAACCTTATTTTTCAGCCATCAGAGCCACTGCCTTACCAAGGTTCAGATACTAGCAGAGATCAGGTAAATCATAGTCTAGGGTAATGGTGTGGGGTCTGAAGCATTGGTATTTTTAAAAAATTAGCCTGCCTTAACCCACCAAACTACTTTCTCCCCCACACAAACTGCAGATTCTTCTCTTTGCCTTTATCGTACAATTTCTTGTGGTATGCTCACATTTTCCATATCTACATCTAAAATTCCCATCACCTTTTAAGAGCCAGTTTCATTTTCGAAGTTTTTCCTATCCCTAGTCCAGCACTTTGGAAGAAATGATTCTTCTCACAACTCTCATAATACTTCCTTGTACCTCTGTCATAGTGTACTTATCACTTTGGACATTAAATTTTAGATATGAATGTTCATATCCCATTTTTCTTTGAAGAATTTAAGTTTCTTGGAATTGGGTCTTATGCATTTTTTGGTAGCTGTTAGTGACAGAAAGTAAAGTCGCTTTATCATGGCCAACTCAAAGTTCTAATACCTTTATAGTTACCCAATCTATTAGGCTGACCAGACATACTGTTTTAAATGGAACAGAAAACAACAGTACTGTCCCATTTCAAATAGTACGTATGGTCAGCCTACTGACTCCTTCAATTTAGCCCAGTGAGACCAGGCTGAGCATACGTACATTTAAAACAGGACAGTACTGTTCTATTCTGTCCCTTTAAAAACAGTATGCCTGGTCAGCCTAATAATATTCATAACCATCTGGTAATGTAAGTACCACTAGCATTATCATTCCCACTTTGCAGATAAGGAAATAGAGAGTTCAAGCCAGGATTACAGCCAGTATGTGGTTGAATCAAGACTAGAACTTAGGCAGCCTGCTCTGTATTCTGAACAGCTTTCTCTGCTGCCTCAAATCACCAAGTAAACGAGTACAGGTGCATGGGTTAGTGCAGCGTGACCACTGGGACACCTGTCCAAAGCAGTGATTCCAAGTGTAATAGGCCAACAGCAGGGCTGGGTTGGCCCCTTATCATTGTTCACAATTCTGTACCTCCCCAGAGAACCCACAGGAACTTCTGCCTGTACCCTTCTCTCCTGGGCTCACATCCTGGCTTTTCCTTCTCCCAAAGAAGTCAGTATGCAGGGACAAGAGCCAGCGTGCTCCCCACAGCGTCTGCAGTGGTGTGCAGTAAGAGACGATGGCAGGAACTGTAGATGTGGTGGTGGTGGCATGGTGTATGATGATGGTTTTTACAGCTACCTCTGTACTTTTTTTTAAAGTAAGGATGGGTTTGGGTATCTCTGTGCTCCTGGGAACAAATATGTCATATTTTACCATCTCATAGGAAAACTTTATAGTATAAAGAGGATATTTATCATAGTTCCAAGAAAATGAGGTCTTCCTGGGTACAGGGAAGGGGCAAAGGGTGGCAGAGTGGAGTAGGTGAGACAGCTGGAGTGACTGACCTCCTCTCCCCTCATCGCTGTAGAAGGGAGAACTGGAGACCAAGTAATAGGCAAGGGTCATGAAGAAGGCCGAAGAGCCCCGGTGCCTTTTTTTGTTTCTCTTTATCTCATCAGTTATGATTAGTGTTAGTGTAGTTACATGTGGGCCAAGATAATTCTTCTTCCAGTGTGGCCCAGGGAAAAGGTTTCCCTCATTCATCCATTTGTTCTTACATTGAACATATGTACTGGAGACCAACTCTGCTTGAAGCCCAGGGCTGGCACTGACCAAGGGAAATGGAGATTTAAAAAGCCAGCCCGCCCTCAGGGAGGCAGACTCATATACAACTAACTATAATTATATTTATAGGAATCACTAGATAGAATGCAGAAGGGGTATGGGATAAAATGAGTTACTCGTTTTTATGAAGATTGATTAAGAATAGTACAGTAGATTCTCCGTTAATCGGAACTCAAGCAACCGGCAAAACTCTGAAGAAACAGTAGTGCATTTATCTGGCACGGGCGCCTTGCTAACTGAGAGTCTACTGTATATCACGTTGGATAACCACTAAAATCATACAGACATTTTTAAAAGACACATTTTTGCCCTTTCCTTCAGCACCGTCTGCTTTCTGTGTCTGGTTTCTTAGAGTAGCTCTGTTCCCCCCCATGCTTCTGCTAACTTCCTCTTGTTGTTGTTATCAAATTGGTCTTCCTTTTGTACACAGGACTTACTGGATTGGGACTCAACATTCAGCGACATATGTCCAATAGAAAGGGGTGCCTGGATCCTCTGTGGTTCATCCTTAATGTCAGCCACACCAACACGAGCCTCCTCTAGTAGCCTTTTTGTGGGTCATTGGGGTGGGGGCTGGTTAGAAAGGCAAGAAGGGGGAGCTAAATCAAGTGAGCTGATAGGCATCCCCCAGAAGAACACTGGTAATGTGTCCACTGAAGATGCATCCAGGCTAGCTGCTGTGCTCCCACGCCTTCTGGAGTGGGGAGAGCACAGGCTGAGAGCTAGACCAATCTGGGTTTGAAGACGGCCTACTAGTTATGTAGCTCTGGGAGTTACTGGTCTCTTCTGAGCCTCTGTTTTCTCATCCATAAAATCAAGTAGAAAATAATACTCATAGTGACGACTAAATTGGAGAATTGGAGAAATACTTGATTAGCTATTATTACACAACCTGTGTGAGATGGAATAGGACTCGAATGAGTGGCTCCAAGGATGAAGCAGGTAGGTAGAGAGGCTGGATTCTGTCTGTATGGATGACATTCCTTCCCTTGAGCCTCCTTGTTTAGGCCAAGTCCAGAGGCATGGCCTGGCCTGGCCTGGTTGGGGTACTTGGTTCAGTCCACAGGCACTCTTGCTCCTGAGTATTGGCAACTGGATAAGGATGCCTCAGAAGGCAGAGAGCCCACATGTCACTGCTTCCTCCACCATCTGTTTGCTTTTACTTAACACTCTGACATTAAGCTACATCCATAGCCTGGTTACTGATAGTTGCCTCTACTTTTTCATGCTGAATACTGTAGTGTACTGGCCTGCAGTTGTATCCTGACCTTTTTCGGTCATTAGGTTTTCCCCAAAGGGTTCTCGAAACCTGAGACCCTCACTAAGACATGTTTCCATGGTGGGCTGAGAGATTGTCCTTTGGTTTTCATTTCATCTTTGTCTTAAAAAGCTACCAACCAACAATTTTTATAGGCTCCACCCCCAAAACCAACTCCTACTAAACAAAGGCTAAAATACTGAGAAAATGATTTGTACTTTGTTGCAGATGTAGAAATTCCTGGAATCTTGTGGGACATTCTGTTCCACTAACAGGATTCCAAAACAGTACAAGAAGGGTATCCACTCACTTGTGTTACTTGCTGGGACTTTTGGAAATTGAGTAATCTTTAGCTAACCTCTGTTTTATGTTTGACTCTCAAAATTCACATATAATACTTGGGAACATAAAGAATGGAACTTCCTTCTCCCAAGCCAGATTGTGTTTTGAATCCTTTTAATCTGCTTGTTTAAATTACCTCTGACACTGCCCTAAGACAAGAAAGAGACTTGGATTTCTTTGGGCGCAAAACTGAGTTATGTCCTTATCTTGTCTTGTTACCCCATAGCCTGTGTCAAGATTCTAGGTATTCAAGTAGGAGATTCTGTGTCAGACCAAGCTGGAGGTGTCACATCTTCACTCCACTGGTATAAAAGAGAAACCCACATACCTGCAAGGAGAGGAGGGTGCTCTTCATGGTAGCCGAGCTACAGCAAATGGCAAGTCATAACATGGTTTCCCAGCAGCTGACTCAGAGGTGAATCATGCCACCGCAAACCAAAAGTCAATCTCATCTAGAAGAACAACAAATTCTAAAAAGGCAAATTGTTTGTCTTCTCTTCCTTTCTCTTCAGTATCTCTCTCAGATTGACCCTTGAGGTTGGTGAATAGTCAGGCTTGTCTCCCATTTCCAAGAGGTTTTAGATTACGGCCAGCTCCTGCCAGGATATTTTAGCAGTGAGAAGCCATGTGGCCCAGAAGCGGACGGGAGTGCCGTGCTCTGGATCTCCATTTCCAGCCATGTTCCCCTCACCTCCACTTGCTTAGAGATCTAGCTGCCATTCTGATCTCAGGTGGTTCTGCTATCTTTTTTTTTTTTCCACATTTTAATTCATTTTTATTGATAGAAGTTTTTTGAGGTGACATCTGTTAGCAAGGATTATATAGGTTTCAGGCGTACAATTCCACAGTGCATTGTCAACTTGATGTATAATAATTTCACCACCTAATGTGAGTTCTCTTTCCATCACCCTGGTTCTGCTATCTTGACAGATAGTCTCGTGAGTCATTGGACTTAGGGAAGGTTGGCATTCCACAGTGCTATTGTGAGAGTCACCTACTGGCTGGCTACGTCATCTGACAGAGAGATCTTAACATTCCTCTAGTACCGTCTCCCTCAGTGTGAAAAACTGATCTAGGTTGCTGATGCTGAAGGAAGATATTCTCCTTGCTCAAAGGCCCCCTGTCCTTTGAAGAGTAGCCCAGGGTCCCAAATGTCATTTTTAGATGTGCTCTGCCATTCAAGCAGAAAGCATTTGGTGGGCTCTTCCAGGGAGCCCAGCACTGCGATTGGCATCAGAACTCAGAGCCTCCACCCCTGAGAAGCTTAGGATAGAATTGCTGGTTGTACCTCAGGCTTGGGCAATTGGAATGGAGTGAATAAAGTAATAAGAATCCTGAACTAAAGGCTTGGTCCTCACTCAGCCACTCTTGAGGTTGCGACCTAGAACAATTATTAATGATTTGACTACTCAGCTACCTAAACTTAGACGTTTGTTTCTTCTTTGGGAGATGATGAAGTCAGTCCTCTGGCTCTGTAAGTCTTTGCTCAGTGTTCATTGTCATTGAAAATGCAATAAACCAAAACCCAGATTTGTCTTGCATTTGTGTGTGTGTGTGTATGTGATGCCATAACTGCAGTATGTAGCTTTCATTTTCTTTACCACCTTTTGGGGGAGGTCTCTGCCTCAAACCTCCTGCTGGTAAGAAGTGTTTGTGCACCCTGATTCTCACAGCATCATCCAGCCCTGTGCTTTTCTGGCTTCATTCTGTGGGCTAAACAGTTGTTGGGGTCTCTTCAGGAGGATCAACTCTATGTTTGTCTTACATTCTGGGCTTCAGCTGAGATTTTGTTTGAGAATAGGGCCTGTCAGTCAGTGAGTAAGAGTCTAACAATCCCTACCTTGGACACATTGGTCTTGTTCTTAGCACCTTTGCTGGGAGTTGTTTTCTCTGCTGGCTTGTGATATCCTGGTGGCATTCTCCAGGGCCGACCTTGGTCTTTTCCTCTTTTCACCTTCTCCTTGGGTGATCTTTTCCCTCTAGTGTTTTAAAGAACAGAACAACTTCCCAGATATTCCTACCTAGATAGAAAGCTCAATTTTTCCAAAACTGAACAGTCATCTTCCCGCCTCCCCCCTTTATCTCTCAAACTTAGTCTGTCGTCTGTGTTCTCCATCTCTTTGGGTGGCACCATTAACCACACAGCCTCTGACATTACAAACTGGGGACCTACCCTAATTTCTGCCTCTCCTTACCCCATACTACTACCACACAGACCCCAAGGGTTGCTGATTGTGTCTCTTTGATATCTCCCCAGTGAATCCTCTTCTTCCTGTTCCCTCTGCCGTAGGCTTCTGGTCAGGCTCTGAGATTCCTTTTGCTGACAAAGTAATCTTTATGTGATAGAAACACGATTATGTCTGTCCTCTTAGAACCCTTGTCCCTGTGCCCCCATTTCCCACTGGTGAGGCCTGACCTCCTTGGCACAGCAGACAAAGTTATTTGTGATCTGGCCTCTGCTCGCTTCTCTCATCTTCCTCTTTCAGGTAGCACTTGACGGTCCTGCAGTATGTAAGTTCTTGTGATCCTTGAAATGCATCATGCTGTCATCACTTCTCACCCTTCCTTCATGCTGATTCCTCTGCCTGCAGTGCCCTTCCAACCTTGTTTACTAGGGCAGTTGCTGTTCATCCTTCAAATGGCAGGCTTAGTGACAGCTTCAAAGACCCCTCACAGACAGGGGGACTCACTTTCTGCCCTGCATACTGTACCGTGGCTGTATCACGTACCACGAGCTATAACCATTTGTTTGCATGTGCACACTCTCGCCTAGACCATGAACTTAAAACAGGACGGTGCCTTTGTTCATTTTCCTCACCACAGGTCCTAGCACAATATCTGAGACATGGTTGATGCTCAGCTAAGCTGAATTCCATTGAAGGTAGCTGAGTGCCAAATTACCAAATTATAGGGTTTCTTAGTGATAAAGAGATAACTCACTTATTTTATTCTAAGTTGTCAAAACAGTCATATGTTTTAAAATATCTAGTCATTATTCCGCCTAAAGAGGAATAAAGCAAATGGGAAACCAAAACTGAAGAAAAGCATTTCGCATTAGGTATAAATTAAAACACCTAGGTAAATAGTGAGAAAAACACAGTAGGGGATTTTAGCGTGAGTTCCTCAGGAAATATTTGCAGCTAATACTTTTAATTGATATTTTCCTGGAGCTGCGAAAGTTCTGTGTGGCTGATTTGCTCCCATTTATTTATTTATTTATTTTTACCTTTCAGCTGGCTTTATCTTTGCAAAGATTACCTTCTCTGGTTCCATTTTAATTCCATTTGCTCATGGTATGCTACCATAGTAAAGCAGTTGGGGGCCTTGGGGATTTCATAGCCATTTGATTCAAAAATTTATTCTAGTGAAACCCCTTTAAACTCTGGTGCTTAAAAACCTCATGGATATTCAAATGAGATGAAGAAATGGTCCCCTCGGGAAGAACATACTTTAATTTATAAAATATTAGCCTCCCGATGTTTTAGGAGGAAAAGGAAAGTTTTCTGAGAAACCCACTAGCAGGTGGCATGATTTTTGTGAGAGGCAGTACCCCCTCTGCGCCCCCTCATGGTCTGGGTCTGCATCCAGGCATTTCACTCTTTGTGAGTCCTGAAGCCATGTGCATTCCTATATGAGATCCCTGCCCTTAGGAGATGCTCTTCCTGGAGGAGTTTGCACATGGACAGAGGATGAAGTTGGAGCTTTGCTTTTGCAGGTAAAGGTGGCTCATTTCTTCTTCAGGTGAATGTAGAAGATGCTGACTTACAGTGAGGGAAACTTGGGCTGGCTAAACCTCCCCAAATGTAAAAAAGAATTCTAATTTGGTATGAGAAATTGATGACTTCTTAATCCTCTTTAAAGTGAATAAAGCTTTCTCGGGAGGTTTCGCTATTATTGATTTGTGTTAGGTAAACCGAGTAAGAAAAATGCACTTGCTATGAAATCTCACCTCGACATACATCCCAGACAGCCCCTCTTTCATCAGTTTACTATGCCAGGTCCCATTGGCTATAGAAATTCTGAAGCCCCTGCTGTGCTCCCAGGGGCTAAGAACGCCTGTTGAAGGTCTCTGTTACACTTCATTCAAGAACAGACCTAAGGGCAGTCAGCCCGTGGTCACTTGGCAAGAGGTGTGGAAGGCATGTCCAGGGGCGTGGCCACGAGCTCTGGCTCCGCCTCTTTTTTTTTCTTCAGTCACTGAGTTATGATTTATATAGCATGAAATTCATCTTATTAGGTGGACAGTTCTATGAATGTTGACCACATAAACAGTTGTGCCTCACCATAAAGATCTATAATATTCTTACTTTTTTTTTTTTTTTTTTTTTTTGCTTTTTGGTATGTGGGTAGCTCCCTGACTGGGAATCGAACCCAGGCCGCAGTGCTGACAGCACCAGCACCGAAGCCTTAAGCCGCTACACCATCAGGGAACTCCCAAGATCTATAATATTATCTATCATCCCCCAAAGTGCTCTCTGGCCCCTGTGTTGTCAATCCTCGCTCTCTATTTCAGCCCCTGGCAACTACTGAACCTACTCCGCGTTCAATTAGTTTAGCCTCTCCCAGAATGCCATCTATATGGAATCCCAGAGTATTTAGACATTTGAGTCTGGCTTCTTTCACTTTGCAAAATGGTGAGATTTATTTATGTTTTGGCGTGTACCCGTAGTTTGCTCCTTTTTAGTGCTCAGTAATACGCTATTGAGGGGAGTGTTCCCTAATTAGTTTGTCCTTTCACTAGTTTATGGACATCCGAATTGCTTCCAGTGTTTGGCGATTATAAATAAAGTTGTCATAAACATTTGTATATAGGTTTTTGTGAGGGCATACGTTTTTATTTCTCTTAGATGGTATTTAGGAACAGAATTGTTTGTCATATGTGTATGTTTATAATAAACTGCCAAACTCGTTTTCAGAGTGACTGTACCCTTTTGCATTTCCACTAGCAATGTATGAGAGTCTGCATTTGGTCTGCATCCCCACTAACATTTGGTATTGAGTTTTTCTTCCTGTTGTTTGTTTGTTTTTTGACCATTACAATAGTGTGTAGTGCTATTGTGTGTTTTTTATTTGCATATCCCCAATGACTAATGATTTTTAACCTCTTTTCATTTGCTTCTTTGCTATCTATACCTCGTCCCTTGTGAAGCATCTGTTCAAATCTTTTGTGCATTTTTAATTGGGTCATTTGTTTTCTTATTATTGACTTTTGAGTGAATAAAAGCCCTTTATCAGATATGTTTATCAGAGTGTTACAAATATTTTCTCCTAGTCTGTGGCTTATTTTTTCATTTTCCTAAAAGTGGTTTTGGAACAGCAGACATTTTTTATTTTAATAAAATCTAATTTATCAACCTTTCATTTATAAATGTTCATGGCTAAATCATAAACACACTTGGAGAAAAGGTAGGAGAGTAAAGAATTCAATATTTTTGGAAGAAGAAGAGGAGAAACCAACTGGTCCCTTGAGGTTTACCTGAATTTCCTATCTTCAATCACCGTCGCTATTAAAGTTTCTGTATCTCTCTTCCTTAACCATTCTCTGTATTGTCTACATCTTTTTCTCATCTCTCCTCTATTCACCTCTGCTTCTGCCACTCCAGCTTTCTACTTTACAGTGATTGGTGAAGATCTGAGATGGAAAGTTCTCTCTGCACTCTAACTTGACTGACACTTTGCCTTCCAAACATTTCAGTCAAATTGAAAATGTATCTTCTCTTCCAGTGTGCTTGAGAATGGGAAAGTGAAGTCTGGATTCATAGACACTTCTAAAGATACTCCGTATAACCTGATTTATGCTGTGGGATTTCTTAATTATTGTATTTCATGGAAACTCTTCCACCTAGATTTTTTAAAAATCTAGTTGCCTCTGCCTATTTGGTGTCACCTGCTCTGGCTCCATGTCAGCATGAGTCTCCATTCCAGTCACGTCGCCTGGCCTTACCATCCGTGGACACACCATACTCTTTCTGGTCCTGTTGGCAGAGGCTGTTTCTGTGCTTGGAATGGTTTTTCCTGCCTGCACCTTGTCAGCCTTGAGAAGTACTACTCTCCCTTCAGGACCCACAAAGCCTTTCCTCTCCGTTGGCCTTCCCCAACTTCTTGCTTGTCTTTCTCCATCTTCTATGCTCTCACTGCATTTTGCATAGGCCTCTGAGAGCACTTTGCATTTTGTGGTGATTACTGATCATTCCCTCTAGACCATAGACTCCTTCAGGAGAAGAAGGTTATCTTATTTATCTTTGTGTTTCAAGTTTCAGGCAAACTCCTTGCAATGTTGTAGAAGCTTAATTCATCTTGGTGAAATGAGGAATTCCACTGTTGCCTTTTCTCTAGCTGTTTCTCCCCTGTGAAATGTTTCCCATATGTGCCTTCTACCATCCTTCCAGGTCTAACTTGGAGTTAGTTTCCTTCATGAAACCTTCCCTGCCCCACACCCCCAAGTCCTCTCAACTCTCTCCCTAGCTCTTGACAAGCTCTTAGAATCTGTGCCTTTAAATCTCACTCTTAATCATTGCCCTGCCTCCCACGGTTGCTTGATTCATTCTGCTCCTGTAGCCTGGTTTTGCTTTAAGCTTCTTTGTGTCCTAAAAATATCTGCTATATTGTCACTTTTCCTATTCCTGGTTCAGTCTTCTCATACTTTCAGAATTGACCATTATCTCTATGCCGCATACGTAGACTTCTGTTATGGGACTCTAATACTCCATTGAACTTAAGGATGTACCCATCCATGTTCCTATGACTCACTGTGAACTCCTCCAAGGGAGGGGCCAAAGCACAGTCTGCAGAGTCAGACAACCCCAGAGATCGAATTCTGGCTCCTTTATTCACTAGCAAAGTTTAATTAGTAAGGATCATCAACACGAACTACAGTAACAATCCAACAGTCTCAGTGCCTTAACACCCTAAGGTTTGTTTCACTATTATGTCAATCAAATGTTGGTCTGTGGAGATGGCCGGAGTTTGTGCCCTCCACAGTCATACAGGAACTTAGGGTCCTTCTGTCTGTGACAACCCCGTCTTTAGCATAGATGATCGCTACCAAATGGAAACGCAAGCCTGGAAGATAATGCAGGGGATTTTACTGCTTGGCCTCAACGTGGTATATATCACTTTCACTCATATTCCATTGGCCAGAATTCAGCATAGGGCTCAATCTAACAGCAAGGAAACCTGGGAAATGTATTCTTTCTGTGTTCCTAGAAGAAAAATGAAATAGGTTTATGTTACATATCTAGTGTCATATTGGTCACAGAAGTAGAAGGAGTCTCTTCACCTCTACAGGCCTCCTTTTCATCATTGGCAACATGGAATTATATCAGTTAGAAATCTGTTTTGGTTGCAATTATGCTGTTTAAATGAGTTTTCATTTCCACATACAAAATATATGCAAAGTAAGGTAGTTTAGCAATGATACAGTAACTCCACAAAATGATCAGGGACTCCAAATCTTTTTGTTTGTGTGTTCATTTATTTTGTTCTTTAGATTCCACATATAATTCAGATCGTATTGTATTTGTCTTTCTGAGACTTACTTCCCTTAGCATAATACTCTCTAGGTCCACCCATCTTGTTGCAAATGGTAAGATTTCATTATTTTTTTATGGCTATATGTACCATATTTCTGTAACCAATCCTCTATTGATGAGAGGGACTCCAAATTTTTATAGCTGTTCACTTGATCATGCCTGAGATGTAGCCATACCCTCATGGTTCAAAATGGAAGGTAGCACTCCAGCCATCACAAGCATGTTCTAAAAAGCAGGATAGAGGAAGGAGGCAAAAAAGTGGTATATCCTCTCTCTTTAAGGAAATTTCCTAGAAGGTTAATAGGACTATTCTGCGTACATTTCATTGGCCAAATTGAGTTATGTAGTCACACTTACAGGTAATAGTATCTGGGAAATACATTTAATGGACTGGGCAAAAAAATATCCAGTTGGAAATCAAGTTTCTATTTCTAAAAGGAAGGGCAGAATAGATATTGAGGTAGGCAGCTAGCATTCTGTGCCTCAGGGGTGAGGATATTTACTCACTGGATTGTTTTAAGGGTTAAATGAGATAGTATATAAAAATGGTAGAAAATAAATGGCAGTTTTTATCATTATAAGCACAGTTATTGCTGTTTGCATGTCTGAAATGCACTCAGTGCTTATTGAAATAAAATGTCAATAAGCAAATAAGTGTTGGCCTGAATTTAATTACTTCATTGTTCCATTATTTACTTCCAATCATCAAGTATTTTAGATATTGAAGATTCATATTCTTCTAGAGAGATCATATTACTTGATATTTGGTAAGTCATTTTTTTAAAATATCTTTTGGAGCCCAAGGTCACCTGCACTTAGGGAAGTTAGGGGAAAGGGCTGAGGGAAAAGCAATGAAGGAAGGTAAAGAGTATGGGGCTAAGATTGGTGAAATATGGACTGCAGGAAATCCCCTTACCATCTCTGAAACTTTGTCCACTCATCTGTACAGCTGCCTCCCTTCCATGGCCCATGGGAATTAATGTATTGTGTGTGTGTTTTGCTTTTTCTCTATGTTAGCAAGAATCTCATATTAAAAAAATATTAGAGGCTATGTTTGAGTTGCTTTGTAAGTGCTCCACACTATCACACACGTATGTGTGAACTAGGACACCAGCCTAGGGCTCGGGACACCTGGTTTCTGGCACTGCCTCCAACACCACTAAGCTGTAGGAACTTGGGCAGGTCACCTGCCCTCTCTGGTCTTCCTCTTTCTCAGTTGTAAAATGAGACGTTGGCTTAAATGGTTTCTCATAGCACTTGCAGCTCTGAATGTCTGCTATTGCAGTACAGCAGCCCATCACCACACTGAAGCTGCAGTATAATGCTGGTGATTTTCTGCTGGCTGAAGTAATTTTTGCTGGCTCTACATGCCTCTCAAAAGAAAGTAAACTAGCCCTTGACCCTGATACATGTGGCCAGTGTCTGGTCTCTGGTTTTTTTCGTTGCCAACAGCCTGAGTCCTGCCCTGGCCTGTTTCACATAGTACATCTTGCCAAATGTCAAATCCTCCATTGCCTGTTCACGTCCACTCTGCAGCCCTGAGCCAGTTAAATAACCTTTTTGAACCTTAGCTTTGCAATTTTAAAAGGAGAATGATTATATGTACCATAGAGGTCTTGTGATGATTATTGAAAATATGGGCAGAAACTCCTGGCACAAATAAGCCCTTCAGAAATGTAAGTACTATTATTTCTGTTATATTAGCACTGTTCAGGGCTTCATGTTACCCTCCAAAGCAGTGAACAGGAATCTAGGATGAATGGATGTTTGATCACCAGATAAATGGGAGCTGGTCTCCAAATTCCAGTTCTTAAAGCAAAACTGAAGCAGAGCATGAGGGTGAGCAGGAAGCTGTGGTGGTAGAACAGGTGGGTCTCTGATTCTCTGCACTCCAGGTTTTGAAGGGTTATGAAACCAGAGGTGGCAGCACCAATGCTCACCACCGTGCTTGTAGGTGTGCTCCATGAGTAATAGGTGCTCATAATTGCGCCTCAGGAGTATTCAATGTCATCTTCCTCCTTCAGAGAAACATAGCACTTGCTGAATGAAACATAGCACAAGCTGCATAAAACAAACCTGAGAATTTTACTAGTACATACAGACTTTTCCAAGCAATGTATTTCAAATCAGCTTTATTTCACTATGAATTAGCCCAGTTAATGCTGATCTCTCGGGGCTGATCAGAAATTTAAGCAACATCAACAACAACATCAATAATAAAACTAACAACGGCATTATGTATGGCTGAAAACATTCATCCGCAAAGAAGGTAGAATGCCGACTGTCCCCACCAGCTTAATTGTTTGCTGTTGCAATTAATTGGGTAATTTATAAAATTTATTATTCCCTTCTGGCCAGCAGAGCCTTTCTATTGAGGAATGTAATAGATGTAATTTGGTTTTAAAACCAAAAAGGGAGATCAAGCCAAAAGCTCATAAAAAGACTCTCTAAATTTCAGAAGGATCCCTGCTCAGCCCTGAGCCCGGTTAGGTCATCCTGGGGATATGTGTCTCTGTCTTAGCAAGAAATCGGGGAGCGAGAATAACTATGGAAGCAGATGCTGACCTTCCTAAAGGCCATCCTGGGTAAGGAGCATGAATATTGCTTTTCAGATTCATAGGGAATGCTGTACTAGAAGCTTATTTCTCTTCCAATTACAACCGAGAGGGTAGCAGGCTGAAGGGACAGCCCATCTGTCCCAGTGCTCTGCAAACATGGAGGCATTTTTTCAAAAAGTAGAAAAATTCTATACCCATCAACAGTTGGGGCATCGGCCAGTGTCCTAGGGCAATGGTACAAGCCATCCAGGATCTTCTTTAAAGGGATAGTTTGGCTAATTCTGATAATTTAGGGGCAATGTAGGCAGGGCTTTGAAATTGGCACACTTTTGTGTCAATGACTGTGTCCTGATTTGCCTGGTACCATGTGCTTTGGAGGCTCCTCCCTTCTGCCTCTGTGTTGGTAGGTCAGCTTCTCCTGGCCGCTGTGCTATTTCTGTCCTACCATTGAACATCATGCCTGGGGAGGGTACTAAGAAGGCCCCTCATCTCCAGAAGGCTCCTTGAATTATCCCTTCAGGCAAGCCAACTTGGATGAGATTTTTCATTGATCAACAATGATCAAGTTTTAAGTTAAACTGGACAGGGGAACCAGAAAGGAGGTCTTGTCCCTGCCCCTACTAGACCTTGAACTCCTTCAGGTCATGACCATGTCTTATTTGACTTTGGGAGGTTCTGGTGCCTAGCACAGTGCCTGGTACTTGCACTCAGTAATGTTGGCAGACAGAAGCCTTTCTCTCTCTCCCACCCCTCGCCTCCCCTCCCATATTTTCCCCACCCTCCCTTTGCCTTCCCTTCCCTGCCCTGCCCTTCCCCTCTCCTCCCCTCCTCTCCCTTCCCCTCCCTTCTCTTCCCCTTCCCCCCCCTCCCCTTGTCTCCCCTCCCCTCCCCTCCTCTCCCACCCTTTCTCCTTCCCTTCCCTCCTCTCCCCTTCCCTCCCTTCCCCTCCCTTCCCTTCCCTTCCCTTCCACAAATCTTTGTTGAGGGTTTATCATGTGCCAGGTACTGTGCTAAATGTTCAGGTCTCACAAAAGCAAGACAGACTAGAACCTTATCCCTGTGGCATCCATATTCTAGTGGAAGGATAGACAGCAGGAAACTGAAGAAATGAATGAAGAAGAAAAAGATTGATAAATGCTGAGAAAGAACTAAAGAAGGTATGAAAAGAAATAGTAGAGTGATTTCTTTAGGAGCAGGATGACATTTAAACAGTGTGCTAAGGTAGTCACTCAGCCAGGATAGATTGAGGGTAATTAGCAAGATGAGCAATTAGGAGGCTGCTGTAGTAGATTGGGAAAGGCTTAGGAATGGGGAAGGAATGTGTGAAATCCTTCAGCATGCGATTTTCCAGGCTGCCTCCGGTACAAGGGAGAGAGGGATGTGTCTTGGCAAGCTCTCATTGTTATGAGATGGTAATGCCTTTTTTTAATTTTTTTTTTTTTTTTGGTTGGTTCCCTGAGTGGGGATCAAACTCAGGCCACGGCAGTGAGAGTGCCAAAGCCTAGCCACTACTCCACCAGGGAACCCCCTTATTAAGTTTTTTTTTTAAACAGTGATGGGGACAGTTGACTATGGAGCTTAGGTGAGGGAAGGAGTTGGGAAGCCCACAGCACATAAGTTATAACAGATGGCAAACAGATAGGGCCATATCTTTCATTCCACTAATGTGGGATCTTCCTTTTGTCCACTCCTTGCTGATGGTGACTTTGTCTTACCAATAGCAGTCACATCTCTTTTTCTTCCATGAAGCCATAGCCACCAGCCCCTTGGAGACTCATGGGCAGAGAAGAGTGGGTTCTGTAGGTCCAGTTACTCTTAGTTTGCTTAAAGTTACTAAGCAGGTGTTACTATTGAAAACAGCATGACATGGTGTAGGTAAGAACGATTGCACTATGATGGGATTGCAAAACTTCAGAGCTCATGGACTGTTTGTCCCAAGGAATGCTGGTTTGCATACTTTTATTTGTAATTCACTCATGGAGACTGGGATTCTCACAGACTGTTAGAGCTAGAAGAGCTTGGAGGGGTTTGTCCTGTCCTATTTCCTGCATTTGGTACTGAGAAAGACCAACAGATGTGACAAACAGAAGTCTAAAGAGTTTGAGTGACATTTTCGGAGTTGGTGAGCTAATGCTTTGTGTATGTGGACTGGACTCGTGGCCCAGTGCTCTTTCCATGATGCCGTGTCCTGAATTAGGAGAGCCACGGAGGGAGGAGGTGCTAGAGCCCCAGAAGGCATGGGACTCACTGCGGATGCAGCCGGGCTTCCCGCATTGAAGTTAGAGCCAGAGCCTGCCAAGGCTGCCAGAGGTCTTTGGGGTCGTCTGGAATAGCACCTCAAGTGTACAAACACACTGAGGTTCAGAGACAGCCACTTTCCCAACTTCACGTAACCAACAAGGTGTGCTTTCTTCTTGCCCGTGGTTCTCCACCCCACACAGCGGCATCACCTGGGAGTGCCAAGGAATCCCAATGCATGCTCTTCTCTCCAGAGGCTTGGACTTGGTTGGTCTCAGGTGGAACCCAGTTATAGTCTGTTTTGTTTTGTTTTTTTAATTTTTTAATTAAAAAAAATTTTTTTTTTTAATATGGGTAGTTCCCTGACTGGGAATTGAACCCAGGCCTGCAACGTTGACAGCGCCGAAGCCTTAGCCACTACACCACCAGGGAACTCCTGGGTTTTTTTAATCATCACCAGCTGATTCTAATGTGTAACCACAATTCTGTTAAATAACAAAAATTCAACCAAGGAAAATTTAAACATCTGATTGGCTTTATTGAATGATTAATGAATCAGGCAGCATCCCAACTAGCATGTAGACAGGAGCTCCAAAGGGCTGCACAAAATGGAAAGTCTTTTCAGGCAGAAGGCGGGTGGGAAAAGGAAGTTATTATTAAGAAATGCATTGTTTCAGGCAAGGTCGCCCTCCTAAGGCAAACAGAAGTTCAGCTGATTGCTTCCTAGTGCTGACCAGGAAATCCCAGGTTGGCTGGTTGAAAGGTCATATTCCTGGGGAACTTTGAAACTGTAATTAGATTAGGTATCAAGTCTTGGTTTGCTGATAGGAGACCTTAACACAAGTGACCCCATTTTGGGCCTATTGTCTCCTCCTGTTAAACAGTTGAGAACCGCTGTCTATCTCAATGATTTTCTCGAGACTTACAGCTCATTCTCTCTGAGAAAACGTTGACAGAGATTTCAGTAGTCTTGAATTTGTGAAGTACCCCATATGTCAAGATGCTTTACAGAGCTGCAGACATACTTAAGTTTACTGTCTGGTTTCCGGGGTCTGGGACAGTTTCCAAAGGCCATCAACAATAACAAATGTAGGCATCTGTGGGTTAAGAGAAAACAGAGAAAAGGTATGGGTTTTAAGGGAAGTATTGAAACCATGAATTTCTTATTCAAGAAAAGCCACCAAGGCACCATCTTCCCTGAAGCATCATGTAGCCTCATTAGTTCACCGTTGAACTAAGGCTCGTGCACCCCACCCTTCTTCCCCTACCCCCTTGCCCTTTCCTCATAAAGCTTTTAGGAAACACAGACAGGACAACGACTCCCTCAGGCTGTTTGAATTTCACTCAGGAAGCACGAATGATTTAACCTATGTCTGCCAGTCCCTCACCACCACCTGCTTGTAGCCAGCATATTCTTTAGTGTACCTGTCAGCTCTGGGCTCTGAATTGCTAATTGTCTATACTTTCTAAGGACATTTCTCCATGGCCCTGCAAAGCCTGCTCCATCCCAACTCACCTCCCTAGGGTCTCCTTGCAGTCTCCTCGTGTTATGCCCTGTCACTTTGGATCCCTTCCTCCTCTGCCACAGGATCTTTGCACACACTGTCCTCGCAACCTGAAAAGCACTCAGCACAGATCTAACATGTCATTTATTTGTGAGATTATTTGATTAATGTGCGTCTACCCCCATTAAATGGTAGGATCTCTGAGGGCAAGTAAAGTAACTCTTTTTGTCTATCAATATATTGCTGGCATCTATTACCATGCCTGACACATAGTAGATGATCAATAAATATTTATCCAATAGATGACTGAATAAATGGATGAATGGCTCACAACTTATTTGGGGGTTTTAATGGAATAATACCTGTGAAAGCATTTTATAAACTGTAAAATCGTTATTACCGTGATTGGCCTGCTTTGTTAATATGCCTATTTCTTGTTGAAATAACACTGTAGAGAAATACTGACTAGGAGCAAGCATTAGACAGATGTGTTATGGATAAAAGATTTTGATCACCAGAAGGTTGTCACTTCTATCCAGGCCTGTTTTGTCCTTGCTTATATCAATATAGACTCACTTAAACGAATGAATTAAATGCCAGAAATGGGTAATTTCCATCCTCCTCAGCTGTGAGATCTTCTCCGTTGGTTTGCTGAGGTGGTTTCAGAAGGGAATTTGAAATCTTCGAGTACCATCACATACCAGGAGTTTTCTATATTGCTGTTTAGTCCATCTTTACAGCAATTTGGAAGGCAGACATTTGCCCGACCTTACCGAAAATGAAGAGATTAAGGAATTTGCTCAAGGTCTCATAGTTAGTAAGTGGGTGGTGTAGAATGCAAACCAGAGTATGTATGTTTCCACGGCCCTTGATCTTTCCCCTGCATGAGCTGACTCTTCAATAAAACTCAAGTGGCCAGTGCACAAGTGGACCTTGAGAGGGGAAACCCAAGTCCCGGACTGTTAACAGATGGGAAATCTGAACCATACAGAAGTTCAAGTTGTTTCCTCTCAAGGTAATAGCAAAAGACTGTGGTGCATTTGAGGGGCTTGAACCCAGATCTTGATTATCTTAGCCTAATGCTATTTAAATTATGCTTTTCTGACATAAAAATATATTGCAACTTGCTAAAAAAAAAAAGAGAAAACCGTACTGCCTGCTGGTAAGTGCTGTCACTTGCTTCCATTTTAGTCTTTTTCCTCATCTTGTTCTACTTCATGTTACTCGAAAAGATACCGCAGAGTCCCATTAAGCATTTTTTTGACATCTGTTACTTTGTAAAATCTTACGCCTTTTATTGTTTATTAACTATTTTTATTGAAAAAGTAATACACACACATGGTAGAAAAATCTAAATGATACAATAGTGCCTCTGGGAAAATGAGAGTCTCTCTTGCTTGCAGATCCCCTCTAACCATTATCACTTTCTTGAGCATCTTTTGGAAGTATTCTACATACATGTCAGTGTGTGTGTGTGCGCGTATGTGTGTGCGCGCATGTGCGCAGGTGTATGTACATATACAGTTATGCATATCTCTTCTAATGGCCAAAAATAATTCTATGTTTTACAGAAATACAAAATGTGTATTATTAAACATTTCACTCTAATACTACCCAGATTCTCATTTCAAACTTTTAATTGCTTTCTATTTATTTATATGTTTGTGATTCATTATTGGAGGTATAGAGAACTTGGCAGCACCAAGGCATTTGGCAAGAAAATCCTTGCTTTTCTTATAGTAGTAATTAAAAACCTCTTCCAAAGTGAAATGAATCTGGTAGTTCATATGAGTAGATATATTTTAGGTTAATAGAAATGCCTTTGTTTGGTACAAGCAGCATGGAATGCTGGGAATCGGGGACCTGGGTGTTTTACCAGCAATGTGGTCCTCAGTAAGTCACTTCGTCTCTTTGCAGTTTAGTTTTCCTACCAATAAATTTAGAAACCTAAGCTAGATGCTTTGCCAGGTTCCTTCCCACTCTGCCACATTATGGCTCTATAAATTCTGGTTAAGAAAATACCAGGTAGGAAATAGAGGACCTGGGAATTTACCACATTGTAGTCATTGATTTTGTTGATCAAGTTGTTCTGGCTCTTTTCAGTACACAGTAGGATTACACTTCCTCCTTTTTTGATGTTAGGTACAACCATGTGACTTGCTGGTCATCCATGAAATAAATGTAAGTAGACATGACATGCTTCACTCCTAGGCAGATGCATGAAGAGTCAGAGTGTGATTTTCTGTGTTCTCGCTTTCTATCTCAGTATTCATGGACTCATAGGTCCTCCCCTTACCCTGGATTCCTAAATGAGGACAGTGCAGAGCAGAGAGCATCAGTTGAACCACAGTGGACCTATCATGTGAGCAAGAAATAAACCTTCACTGTTAAAAGCCAATGAGATGTGGGACTCCTTGTTATTGACACTTCCCCTAGCATAGTTTGGCCCATATGTCATGTGAACGCTAGATGTGTTTCTGAAAAGTCAGAGCAGTGACAGTAATCTCCCAGAATGCATATCGCTCATTTTGCACATATGAAGAATTTTCCAGTGATCTTCCTAGCAATTTTTGGTACATAGTAGACTCTGTCGTCGCTTTCTCCCTCGCTTCCTCTCATCTTTCTTCTTTTTTATTCATCTCTCTTCCCTTTTAATCTGTTTCCTAAACTTTTGACCTGCTTCCCTCTTTTATATTCCATTTTCTGAGAGCCTGCTGTCTCCTCTCCTATTTCTCCTGTGCCCCTTTCCCCTACAAAGCCTTTTCTTGACATTTGTCCCCTGACAGTTGCTTCCCTGGGTCTGCCTTTCAGCTCCATAAAGCCCCATACGGTCCTCACCTCCAGTTTTTCTTTTTCATGCATCTTCCTTCCTTCCTTTTGGATCCTGTCTAACCTGTTTTGTCCAGATTCCCTAATCAAATGGACAAATACCTTCTCAAATACCTTTTAGGCAATGCTCATCCTCCTTGACCCACCAATTACTCCTGAAATGGCAGGTGACATGCTGCTGCTTTGGTATCTCTCAATTTCAATGAATCTTTCATTTCTGGGGGCTCATCCAGATTATGGCCATTAACTTGTACTTCAATTTAACTAACATTTCTTGAATCTCTACTATGAATGGGTCGTTGTGCTGTCTGGCAGTCAGGGATAGGTTTGAGGAGTAATACAACACGTGAGTGCAAGCAATAGTTCTGAAAAAGGTCAGACCCTTGGGAGTTGTGGGTGCAGTCTGAATCCCACTCCAGGCAATAGTCATGTACAGAAGCAGACAGTGTAATGGGAAATTGGGCCTTGAAGAGGAGCTAGGGGGGTTGTGTAACCAAATTCTCAGGGTCAGATTTCTACTCAAATGAAGACCTCATTAAAGAGCCAGGGGTCCTTGTCAAGGTCCTACTGTGGTATGAATGAAAGGTGTCACCTGACAATCGGTAGGAGAGGTAAACATTTATGCACCTCTTCCAGATTTAAAGTGGACTGGGATGCCTGCCACAAGTGGCAGTAGCGCAAAGGAAGCATTCCTTCCGACTGGGTCAGCCATAGGGTACTCATGGAAAGAGGCCTCACAGAGGTGACCCGAGCCTCATCCACCAAATGAGGCAATAATCCCTATCACACAGGTTACGGTGAGAAGTTACAGAGAGAGGGCACACGAGGTGCAGGGTCAGGTGCATGGAAGTTTGGTGCATGATTCTGCAAGTTCTTCAGCTACAGGAGGAAGAGTAAGAGACAGGAGGGGCAAAGAATGGCTTCCACAGTCTCTGTCTTTGAACCCTGATTTCTTTCTCTTTCCTTTCAATTTCAGCTTTTCCCAGATGGTGGCCATAAGTATGACTTTTCGGAGGCAGGCAGCAATTCCAAAACCAAGACAGTCAGTTTGCTAACAGTGTAGATTCTGGACTTGCATAGCCTGGGTTCAATTTTGGCCTACCATTTGCTAAATAGGTGAACCCAGGCAAGTTGTCTGATCTATCTAATCCTCCCTTTTTCACCTGTAAAATGAGAGTGATTATAGTATTACAGTTAATATTGAATGACATAACACTTAGTATATGGCACATGGGACGTGTTCACTAAATTATTTTTTATTGTAACTAAATGTACTGGTAATCAGTTTTCAGTTGAGAGGACGGAAACCACTGTAGAAATTTCAAAGAGAAAAGGACTTAAAACACAGAATCAGGTGATATTGAAAGCTTTAGAAGGACTGGCTGCATAAGTTAAAGCAAGGGGGCAGCCATTAGCCTCCAGCTTTACCACCGAAGCTGTGATTCTGAGCAGCAGGAAGTTACTGCCACCTTCCAATGGCCAAGAAGCTGCAGAAAACCACCTTGGGCAATGCTGGCCCTGTAACTCCTGACAGGGAGACAGGAAAGCCACTGATCACATGTGGCCAAAGCCACATGTTCACCACCAGTACTATCAGAGGAGAAATAACTTCGACTTCTCTTCCAACACTCATTTAAATGCATCTCATGGCAGAACCTTAACCCTAGCAGGAACCCTGCTGACATAGAAGTTTAGGAAATGCAGTTCCCAGCCACCACTCTCTGAGACACCCAGAGAACATAGAAGGAACTTGGAATAATGCAAGTGCCAACAAGTAATGCCCTGCACGCAGATGTGCCTACATCTGGAATTCTGTTGTAGCAATGGGCTGAAAGGCTTTATTCTATGTCCTTTCTATGCTCCAGACTTGACACCCCCACAGACTGTGGCTCTCTTCCTTTGAGCTTCTGAGTCTGAGCCTGCTATTGATTGGTGTCCTTACTTGGCTGCTGTTGGGTCTCTGGCTGAACTCAGGGAATGTCCCCTGTCATACTGTGCTCCTGCCTGCCACAGCGAGGTCAGTGTCTTCTTTGTAATCCACGCCAAATGCATTCACAACGTTTTGGATCCAACTACACAAACTTTGGACTGGGAAGGAGACAGTTTTAGCTCTTAGAGTACTTCAGCAACATATGATTCGCCTCCACAAAGTGCCTCCCACATGTCCTGGCAGATTTCCCACACTTTCTTTCCTTTGAAGCATTTTTAACTAGGCTGAGATTTAGGATCATGGCCTTTCTGCTTTCCATCAGCCACCCATTGGCTGTGTGACCCTGGGTAAGTTGCTTTCCCTTTCTGGGCCATGGCTGTCCCATGCACAAAGATAGGGGTGTTAAGTCAGATCATCTCTAGGCTCTCCAGGCCTGATATGTTATGACTGGCAGCTGCAAAGTGCAGTGGTTAGAATACAGACTAACACACTGATGTTGCTATGGAAGCCTCTTAATACTGAGACTATTGTCTGTCATTAGTTTGCAGCTGCCCTACCCACCCATTCCCCACCTTGATAAGGACCCTTGGGTCAGAGGCCACAGAAGAAACACCTTAGGTCATGCCCACCTTATCACCATCGACACAGTTCAGATACTTCTCCTAAGTACATGAGTCTGTGCCAAGGGCCAAGGCAGTGATGAGAGGCCGGGCAAATCCATGTCAGGACAGAGACATGTCATGGCTCATTTTTGCCTTGGAGGCCCTCTTTGTTTGAAAGACGCTTGTTGTCTAAAGTCAGCTAAATTTAGCCATATTTTGTCAGCTAGAATGTATGTTCTCGGAGAGAAGCCTAGCAAATCTCAACCATGTCACACTTTATTAGTCATGCGAGCACTTAAAAGCGTGCTAGGAGAACCCACTTCCTGGGATTGGTGGTAGCAGCACTGAGAAATGCTGCGCTGACTTTTTTAGGATTTACCTCAAGAAGCAGGATGGAGGGGAAAGCGTGAAATCCCCCCACACAACGAGTGATTTCTTTTTCTTTCTTGCAAGATTGACAAATGGGATATTCAAATTAGGAGAAAATGTACAAAGTGGGATAGAGAGTGTTCGTGTGGCCTTTTTCTTAGACGCATCATCCAGTTTTCTCCCGCTCCTCCCCTCAACTTAAATTTAGAAATATAGTTTAGTGGCTGGCATTTGGTTAACTATTTAAGGTATAGACGGAGAGAAAGCGACCTTTGTTGAGTACATACTTGGAGTAGGTACTTCACGTTCATCGTTTCCTCTAGTTCTCAAGACAATCCAGTATGGTAAGTAGCTGACCCTCATTTTACAAAAGAAGAACCCAAAATTCAGAGAGGTGAATAACAAGAGCCACATTGTGCATTCAGTTTGCTTAACTCCAAAGTCCATGTTCTTTCCAAGAGTAGCATCAAGGATAAGCACATTGAAGAATTAAACTTGACTGTAATTTCGAGATTTAAACATCCGAGTCTTTATATCTGTCTCCTACTTCCATGTGCACAGCTCTCTGTCAGGGCTGTGTAATGTCACCCTGTGGGGCTCAAGGGTCAGGACATACATATTCACACAAAAGCTGCAGATCTCCACAGGGCTGGGCCCAGGTTGCTTTGGCAGTAGCTGAAAGAAGAGACCTGTATCTGCTCTGCTATAAGGTCCATAAAATGAAGAGGCAAACCTCTCTGCTATCAATGGGGGGAAGGATGTCACCACAGTTTTTGTTCATCTATGATTCTGTGGCAGGTTGACAATTTCAACTCTCTCCTATCAAACTCTTCTTGTAAAATTTTTGGAGTTTCTAAATAAAGATAAATGCTTAATTCAATATGACAAGATGTCTCCAAGCATCCTGCAAAGAGCAATCACTTTAGTGTCCTGACCCCACCACATCTACCCTTTCTTGGGAATTAGAGGCCAATAAAAACACCAGTCTGGATTGTCTGAGATCTTTTCTCTCAGCTAGAAGAACATAATGGGATTCATGACCCTTTGGAAACTGGCTCTCTGAGTATTAGTGATGGAAGGGGCCTTGGAGATGAGAAAAATAAAGTCAATACATGCTAAGTGGTCCATGCAAGATTTGACTGCTGGTTGGTGACAGAACCTGGGGTAAATCTGGATCTTCTGACTTGAAGATCAATAGATAACAGCGTGGGAGAGTGAAAGGAAGAGGCTTCTATACTTGACATTTTATAATAAACTACATGATCTTAGGAAACTCTCAACCAGTCTGAGCCTCAATTTCTTCATCCAAAATAGGATGAGCATTGTAAAGAGTATTAGTGATGATATAATAAAGCGCTCAGGAAAGTACTGTCATAGAGTGGGTGCTTACTCAATGGTAGCTAGTGCGGTCAAGAGGTAAAAACACTAGAAATTATAGGAGTTCAGGAGAGGGAGAGACCAGCTGCTGGAATGGTAAGGAACAAGGGCGTAGAGGAGGGCATTGACTCAGGCCCCACGGATCTGATCATGTTTGGATGGAGTAAGAACAGGCAAGGCATTCATTTTGTTTTCTTTTAATTTATTTATTAAATTTGTTGGGGTGACATCGGTTAACAAAATTATACAGGTTTCAAGTGTACAACTCTATAATACATCATCTGTGTGTTGCATGGTGTGCTCACCACCCAGAGTTAGTTCTCCTTCCTTCACCATATATTAGACTCCCCCTCCCTCCTCCACCACCACCTCTGCCCTTATTCCCTGGTAACCACTATTGTTTGTGTCCATGAATTTCTGCTTCTTTGTATGTTCATCTCGTTCCTTTGTTGTGTGTATGGCATTCTTGATGGGGCCATGTTTAAGGAGAGTGAGTAAACGTGTTTGACGGGAGCATTAGGTTCAAGAAAGTGAGTTGCTGGAGATCAAACTGTTAAAGTCAGATTGAGAAGAACTTGAACACCATGCTAAGAAGTTAGAAATGTAGACATTTGGGAACTTTGAAAGGCCAGAAGAGTTTCTGAAGACAGTAAATGGCATGGTAATGATATGGAGCGTGAACTGGGATCAGGAGCAGCTGGAGGTTAGAATCGTGGAAAGTTTCTTGTAGCGAGCCAGGAAGGAGAGAAAGAACAGAAGTGAAACATGTGGCTGCTGAAACAAATAGGAAAAGATGACTGTGAAGAGTATTCAAAAAAAAGAAAGTTGGCAGGAAGAATCAATACTATTGTAGGAAAGAGGATTTAATTAGCTTTGTAAAGTGAAGAGAGAATATTCATGGCTTCTTTGGTTGAGTACTGCATTAAAAAAAAAAAAGGTGTCCCAATCCATAAATCTAAGAGAAAAAGAACATGATAAATGATTAAGCCAAAATGACTAAAAGACTTTAAGAAATGATAAAATGAACTCAAATGAAGATTAAATGTTCAAAATCTGCAAGTCTTGGCTCAAACAAAAACCCTTAGGGTTAACTTTCAATATGCATCTTGGTGATTCTTCAAAGTCTTTTTACTAACGCCAGATCTAGTCGCTGAAAAATGATGGTATCATGTTAAAATCGGTAGCATTTTAATTCTACCTTCTTTGTATTGTCCCTTATTTCTACTGGGAGATTCACCAAGTCTATTCGAGCCTTTCTTAAAAGAAACAGTTGTATTTTTTAAACTTAACAGTAATGCTCAGAGCCACCTTTCTCCACAACTCTTTGGCAGAAGGCTGGACCCATGATGTGTCCCTTGAGGAAAGGGACAGAATCAAATAAGGTCTGAAAACATCATATATCAGTCAGAGAGCAGTCTAGAGACAGAAACCTACCAATGTGAACAGAAAGACATTAATATGAAGATAGATATAAAATTGAGAAATATAGATATGAAATTAACTTAGTTGTCTGCCTGTTCAGTTACTTAGTTACCACAGAGGTAGCAACTGCAGGAAGCAGTGATCACCCCTGTGGCTGGAATTATTAAATATATTAATATCACCTGGTATTAATAGGGCTGGTTTTATTACATCCTAGAAGCTTGTGGAAAGAGCACCACGTTGCTGAAACACAGACCCCTGAAGTGAGGCTTCTGCTTGGTGGTCACTTGTGTCTGAGCTCAAAGGAGGAGGATCCCCCCTGGGTCTGGGCTCCAGACTTGTGAGGAGTGGGGTGCAAGCCAGATGACGCTGGCATCCCCTGCGTAGTGAGCCTACTGCTACGAGTGTTGGAAAAAGAACAAACGATTCAGCGGCTGCTACAAGAAGTACTTGCCGCCGCCAACTCTAAGAATTGCTGGTAGGGTGCCGCTTACAGGAGTGCAACAGGCTGGAAACAAACAGGAAGTGCCTCCTCTGCCCTGGTGTCTCCTCCCAGCGTCCCCTAGCGGCAGAGCATATCAGAGGGCCTGGTGGAAAAGCAGAAGTGGGGTTTGCGGAGTTCGAGTCCCAGCACTGCACAGACTTGAAGGAGTTTGGAGCTAAGACACAGTAATTTAATAATTGGCACATGCCACCTACTATATCCGCCTCTTGGATACTCACTGTGGATAATTAAAGGCTCTGAGCGGTTCTAGAGAGAAGAAATCAGGTTAACCTGGTATAGCTGAGCATTCCTCAAACTGTTTGATAGGACTCCTCTTACTTCCTCAATATAATGAAATACAAATCTAAAAATGAGTGGGCTAGATCTATGAAGATTGGCATAGAAAGGTGCCCATTATGAATTACTTTACTTTCATATGAAAACAAATTATATGGTTATATAAAAATAGAGAAAAAGGCTGAAGGCTGTGTACCAAACTATGAACAGTTGTTGTCTTCTGCTGGTAGGGGTATTAGTTAAGGGATTTCTTTCACTTTCTACCTCACTTCTTTACTGTTTGCATTTTAACCTGAGAGTAAATTATTTTATCACCAGAAAAATTATATATCACTTTTGGGATTAAAAAACAGAAAGAATGCCTCGAAAAGCCGTCATCACAATGCCATCAGTGTTCCTATGAACATGTGGCACCCGAATGGACGTGCTGTTTTTGCAGAGTGGATCAAAGCAGGTAAGCAGTGTTTCCTAGACTCCTCCTGCATGCCAGGCTGTCGGGAAGGTGGCATACATCTCAGCCTTCGCGTCACATCCCATTGTCCTGTTTTCCAATGAGAAGCAAGGCTCCGAGGGATACGTAATTTCCCCAATACCTAATACGGAGAAGGGGCTGCTATAAACTGTACCCGACCGCTTCGTTATTTATCATGTAGATGTTACGTATTTCTTATATTTAACCTGCTCTCTCTCCCTAATAATATTGAATGTCCATGGCCTTATATCTTGTTTTTCTATCATATTTTCATTTTTTTTTAAGTGGTGAAACAAACAGATAGTTTTTGGAGGGGAAAGTACACTCTAAAGAGGTAGGAGCGGGCTTAAGCAAAGAAAGTGGCTCAGGAGCCATATTTTTGTTTTTTGAGGGATGTTATGGGCTGAAATATGTTCCCCCCAAATTCATATGTTGAAGGTCTAACCCACTAGGTGCTCAGAATGTGACAGTATTTGGAGATATGGCCTTTAATAAGGTGATTAAAGTGAGGTTGTTACAGTGGGCCCCAATCCATGGTGTCATTATAAGAAGAAATTTTGACATCCAAAGACACAGCAGGGGTGCGCATACATAGACTAAGGGGTGACCACGCGAGGACGCAATGTAAAGGTGGCTGTCTGCAAGCAAAGAGACAGGCCTCAGAAGAAACCAGGCCTACAGATCTTGAACTCGTAGCTCTAGAACTGGAAGAAAATGAATTTCTGTTGTGTAAGCACCCAATCTGTGTGGGCTTTTTTTTTTTTTTTAATTTTTTTATGGCAGCCCTTAAAGACTAATACAAGGTAATTATGATGGTTTATACTTGTCTAGAGTTGCTACTAATGCTTTGCATGTAGCAGATCCTTCGCAAGCATTTTGGTTACTTACCATGTTGATCTTTCATTCATTCATTCAATAGGTCTTGCTTGAACACTGTTCTAGGCCCTGGGGGTAAACAGTAGGAAAAAACAAGAAAAATTTCCACCCTAAAGAAGCTTAGATTCTACTAGGGGGAAGACAAGAAATATAAATAAGTAGAATATACAATGTGTTAAGTAGTAATAAATGTTAAGAGAAAAACAAAAGCTAGGGAAACGATATGGAATGGGAATGGGAAAGGGGATCTCCAGGAAAGACTCCATGAAGTCTCGGTGACATTGGAATAAAGATGTTTATCACTGTTAGAATCAGAGGGCAGTCTTGAGTAGGTTTCCTTCGTCGTTTTAAACTGTTTGATCTTCTAAAAGTCAGCAAACATGTACTTCCTACACTCTTCCAAATTCAGATTTTCTTCCCAATAAGTCATTAAGCAGCTAAGAGATAGAAGTCAGTCACAGGTCTGCTCCTCATTACAAAAAACAAAATAAAAAAATGAAAACAACTGATTAATCCCAGGACAGCTTTTCTGTTTCAGAAACACTCCCGCTATATCCCACTTCAAAGCTTTACCATGGCAATCATTAAAAAAGAAAAAGAGAGAGACAGAAAGAGAGAGAGAAGCCTAAACGTTATTTCCATCCAATCAAACATGGAAATGGCTTTTAGCCTGTGTTTGCATTCCCGCTAGAAGGACCTGGGACGTTTTCTGTTTGCTCACACAGCTTCATATTTGAACAGCAGTAGAAAACAATGCAGGGGAATAGTTGGAAAAGAGCAGAGAGACTGAATCATTTCCAGGATTTACTGATTTGCTGGCTGACCTCAACTCAGTCTCCTCAACCTCTTTTCTTGAAGCCATCGTTTCACACAATAGCAGGGATAAAGAAATGTGTGGTTTTGATGTTGTTATCAAATGTTTAGAGCGTGTGGTTAGAAGAGACAAAAGCAGGCTGCTGTATTTGCGTAGCGTTTCCATTGCTCTTCTCTCTGTTCTCGGTAGTGGTTGTAATCAACGCAGGACAGGCAGTTCCTCTCCTCAGCCCTCCCAGACCACCACGGAGAAGCTGCCTGCAACCTCCCTGGTTCTTGCTCTTCGGGGGCAGCCACTGCCCATACCTGCTGGCTGTGAGCTAATGGTTAAGCCTATGGCTGCCATGACTTGCAGCATTTCTTTGTTTCAGTCACAATTTCAGCATCGTTATATCTATCTGTACCTACAGGGCAGTGTCAATGGCAGGGAAAAAAAAACTTGATAAATTTCACAGACTCTGCTAAGCCACTCTCGTCACTTGGGAATTAAGGACAGGGACAAAGGAGGCGGCCTCCCGGAGAGGACCTTTCCTTCTGATGCTTCTCCCGGGTCTGGGTCCTGAGACAGGTGGAGACAAACCTTCTGTGTTCCATAAGTGCAAATGTGAGACACCAGCAGCCATGAGGAGCTCTTTCCCGGGCTCCTCAAACAGACAAGTAAAGACGGCACAAGGTGAAGAGTCTCTTGGTAATTGAGGCCTGGAGGCTATGAGCAGCATCCCTGATTCGGCCCATTCCCAGGATCTCATCCACCCATGCCAGATCCCCTTAGGATTCCCGCAAATGACAGATGGCTCTCCGGATGGCCAATCAGCACAGATGTGATCCCAGCCTTTATATAAACAATAGTCCTTGCTGGCATGGACAGTAACCTAAATTTCTCCAATTACCAGTCCAGCAAATGCCACAGTGTTGGACAGACTGTTTCCAGGCCCCCATGGTCAACTTAAGGGCAGAGGCACTGCACAGAGTAGAACATGGCATAAGGTATGGGAAAAGCCTGGGTCCTGGTCCCAGCTCCTTCACCAAAGAGCTGAGTGACCTTGACTAAGTCGCTTCCCACTTCCGGGCCTCAGTGCCCTGTTCATATGCCATAGGTCTTTATGGACCAGAACCCATGTGTAATGCACATGTCAACTTCAGGTTGTTTGAACCTCACCCTGCGTGGAACGACAGCCCCACCCTCTCAGTATCTGTGGATTGAGGGTAGGAAGAGGAGAAGTTTCCTGGCTTCCCCTCCCCACCCCTTCTGCCTCTCAGCTACTGCTTTAGGTTAATTCCCTCAGTGTACAGCTCACATGTGTAGATCCAGCTCTGACCTGTGGTGATCTGGATACTGCACTCCACTTTTTCATTGATTTCCATGAGTGAACAATCACATGAACAAATTTCTTGCACCAGTGTGTGGGAGACAGACCTGAAACATTTATTTAGAAGGAGGGCAACCACGATAACTCGATCTTAGACACCCTGGTACTCGAAAGGCTGCCCCAGCCAGCCTGGGATCCAGGCTCCAGCCACATGGTTGAGGTCTCTCTCCCTCCTCAGTCCCCATCTCCTCTCATGAATCAAAGCACATCCTCCCACTTTCTAGCCCTTGTCTTCCAGTCATGCTTTTTCCTTCCAGACCTTGTTCTGGAGGCGTCCTGGTTTCACTCCCAAATGGCCCAATAATATATTTTACTCAATGTAGTTAGTTCCTTTTTAAGAGGAATTCCAATATTAGCATTATGTTAATACTCACATTTTTAGTTCTCCCCACCCAGACTTGTAAAGCCGCAACCTTTCAACCTAACAAGAATTATTTGAGCACCTACTGTGCTTGGTTCTGGGGCTGTTCACTATAGGATCTAAAAATACTATGTATCCATATTGGCACCTACTCAGGTGGGAAAACAAGATTAAAACACACAGAGAACTGATCATAATTACTGGCAAAAGGTATGCTGGGAGAGATTAAGGAAAGGAAGACCAACATGATAAAAGAGGATTTTTCACAGTTGATAAATCTTGAGAGGAGCCCCAATAAATAACCTGCCTGTACCTGTTAATATTTTTGGAGAAGTAGGTCATTTTCAAAATCTATAAGCAGAGCCACCACTCTCTGAGAGGTGGGGTGATGTTATATGCAAATAGATACCTAGTTGGGAAGTTCAGCTTGAGCCCATGTGTGATTTCTCCAGCACAGGGAGGATACTGGTCCTCACTTGGTTTACCTCCATTCTCCCACTTGGTGAGCACTTACTATAAATCAGGCACCATTCTAGGTTCAGATCCCTACCCTCGAAGAGCTATATTCTGCATATCTCAGTGATGGGGGGGTGACACCTTGAGTCTGGTTGTCAGCCCAGCTGTTTGGGTCAGTTGCACACATCTGTGAGAACATGACTGACAGTAGGGTACAGTCTATGAGCATAGTCACTGGGAAAAATTAAAATACAAACCTGAGCCTCTTAAGCAGTAAGTACGAGGACTGACAATTAAGTTTGCAAACTCTTCCTAGAAAAAGTGCTACATACCTCATTGCTGAATATTACTATGGTCACCTTTGAAGTACTCCTCTTGAGAAGCTATGCACTGACACCAGCACCTAGTCCACCCTTCAGAGCAGTTTTGGAACTATTTTTCTGGAATGACCATTAGAACTGTCATCATCATATTACCCTTGATGTCCTGAATGCCATCAAAATGTTTTCCTTTCAATATTTCCTCTATCTTTGGGTAAAGAAAAGAGTCACTGGGGGCCAGATCAGATGAGTAAGGAGGGTGTTCCAATACAGTTATTTGTGTACTGGCTAACAACTCCTTCACAGACAGTGCCGTGTGAGTTGGTACATTGTTGTGATGTAAGAGCCATGAGTTGTCGGTGAATAGTTCAGAACATTTTCGTCTAATTTTTTCATGCAGCCTTTTCAGCACTTCCAAATAGTAAAGTTGGTTTACTGTCCAGTTGGTACAAATTCATAATGAACAATCCCTCTGATACTTTAAAAAAAAACGAACATCATTTTGACTCTTGATTTAGACCAATGGAACTTTTTTGGTCATAAAGAATTGTCTGACTTCCACAGTGCACTTTGATGCTTTGTTTTAGGGTCATATTGGTACATTCATCTTTCATCACCAGTGACAACATGGCCCAAAACATCATCTTGCCTCTCCAAAAGGTCTTGGCAAACTTCAATTTTCCTTTGCTTTTTGTTCATCAGTCAATTCCTTTGGGACCATTTTTATACACACCTTTCTCATGCCACAATTTTCAATTAAGACTTTCCTGTTTTTCTATTGATATTTACTTGGTCTGCTATGCTTCTCACAGTAAGCTGATGATTTTGATGCGTAATTTGATGAATTTTTGCACTGTTTTAATCAGTTCTGCTTGTTACTGGCTGCCCTGACCTCTCTTCATTGGTGACACTTTCTCTCCCTTCAGAAAAACATTTAATCCATTTGTACACTGCCATTTTCTTCATGGCATTATCACCATAAACTTGGATTAACATGTCTCTGATTTCACTTCCGCTGTTGTCACATTTAACAAGAAATTTAATGTTTGTTTATAGCTCTAATTCAAGCTTTGACATTCTTGCAAGAGCACACAAAAACACTCAACAACAATAATGAATGCCACTCTGCAAGACACTGCCATACATTGACACAAACACAGCTGTGAGACACAGATACACCAAGGTTATGAAACCTTACTGAGTTGTTTGTACAGTGCTGCTAACATAAGCACATGGTGGCACGTTCGTGAACTTAATTATCAGACATCGTATGTACTCTCCTTCATTCTTTTACTGTCCATTTGTAGAGTGCTCAGTACGTGCCAGAGATAGAAAAGGGAGTCAAATCTATTCTCTCTTCTTATGGAATAGCCTATCTTTTAAGTCCTACATGAGGACCACTGTGATGGAAATGGATAATGAGAGCTCCAGAATCACAAAGTAAGAAGAAAATAATCTCCGCCTAAGGGTGATCGGAGAAGACTTCACAGAGCAGGTGACCTTTGGAAAAGGAGTACCAACTCTCTAAATGGAGTAGAGACTATGGAATCTATAATAAAGTCTAACTATGTTAAGGAATCAATAATCTTCCAGAAATAGAATTTCAAAATATCTGCCATAAGTAAGACATATTAAAAGATGCTCAGCACCACTAATCATCAGGGAAATGCAAATCAAAACCACAATAAAATATTACCTCACACCTGTTAGAATGACTGGTTCAAAAAAGTCAACATATAACAGGTGTTGGTGAGGATATGGAGAAACCATAACCCATGTGTCCTTTTGGTGGAATTTTAAATTGGTGTAGCCACTATGGAAAACAGTATGGAGATTCCTCAAAAGATTAAAAATATAACTACCATAGGACCCAGCAATTACACTCCTGGGTATTTATCTGAAGAAAACAAAGACATTAATTCAAAAAGATATATTCACCCTTATATCCATTTGCAGCATTATTTATGACAGCCAAGGTATGGAAGCAACCTGGTTGTCCATCAATAGATGAATGGATAGAGAAGATGTGGTACACATATACAATGGGATACTTATTACACAGCCATAACAAAGAAGTGAAACAAATCAAAAAGAGGAAGACAAAAACCATATGTGCAAATGGTGGGGGAGGGAGGGGAGAAACCCAAACAAAACAAAATAAAAACAGATTCATCAGCACAGAGAACAAACTGATGTTTTTCAGAGGGGATGGATGAAAAAGGTGAAGGGGAATAAGAGGTTCAAATTTCTAGTATAAAATAAATGTGACAGGGATGCAATGTACAACATGGAGAATATAGTCAATGATGCATAATTTTGGTGACAGATGATTACTAGATTTTCTGTGGTGATTACATAAGATCTATAAATGTTGAATCATTATGTTGTATACCTTAAGCTAATATAATATTGTATCTCAAATATCCTTTAATAATTTTGTTTAAATAGCCGTTGTAAAATTGTTGAGGTAGAGTAGGTAAGGAGAAAGGGCTGAGTTAGAAGGCATCAGTAAAGGGTAGGGTCTTCCATTACACCATGTTTGGCTTTCATCCCATAGTGATGGGGTACTACTAGAACTTTTAAACATATAGGCTAAGATGTTCACATTTTCTCTTACATAGTTCTGGTATTACTGTGAAGGGTGAACTGAATAACTGGAGACTAGTAAACAGTGAGACAGGTCAGGGCTACAGTGATCCGAGTGAGATATGATGAGGGACTGGATTAATTGATGTGATTGAAGAGTTGACCTAGCCCTGTTCTAACTGTTGCTTTATAATAAAAATGCATTAGTCAGGAGTGTGGTAGTGCTGTATCAATGTTCCCTTTATATATTAAAAGTTGTACCTTGTGATTAAAAAGAGAGACATTTATCCCTAGTATTCTCCTTGAAGGTGACCTGTAAGAACTTGTGATAGTGGTTGCTAGGGAGCTGCAAGCTGGTGTGTGAGCCCCCCCTTCTCACAGAGATTGCCTGAAGATGTATCTGGTTGCTGAATAGACTATACCTCTTTTACTTCCTTTTCTTAATATGATGAAGTCCCTAAGCACAAGTAAGAAAGTGGGCCATTCAGCACAGAAGTGATTATAAAAATTGACTTTTATGTTGACTGTGGATTCTCTAACATACCTCCCACCCTGTGGTGTGAGAGAAGAAAAAGTATGACAGGTCTCACCCTGAAGGCAGAGGCACAGCACTTGGCAAGAACTTCTGCCAACCTGAAAGTCTGGTGCTACAGCCAAAGGTGCCCTCCAGAAACATGGAACCAAAGGACATTGGGGCTGGCCCTCTCCCTTTCTCCTCTGAAAGCTGCTACTCAATGGGTAGCTTTCTTTGTGTTTCTCTAAATATTTCCATGAATTTGTATACTTAGGAGTGAAATTGTTTTGCAAGGGAGTCTAGATTTTGCAGCTGGGTTTTGAGAGGCCATGGAGAAGAACCCCAATATACTCCTTCCTCCTAAGCTACCAACTCCAATTAAACAGCTATGTTTGCACCTGGAACAGCAGAACTTGCTTGAAAATTCTCAATCTGTAGCTGTAGTTGCCAGATCGTATGTGGAAATGTGGGATTTGGGAGACGTTATGGATGATAGTAAAATGGCTCATTTATTGCCCTTTCTTGGCTAGAATGTTTCTTGAGTGAGTTGTTTTCTATTTATTGGCTCCCACTCTGTAATGTCAAACATCTGATCAATGGAGCCAAAATTTCAGCCCATTATTAGCTGAACAATATGAAAATGAAATAATATGAAAATAATGCAGGGAGGGGGTGGTGCAAGTACAGGGATGGGTGGGATGGGGGTGGGCTGTCTATGATATTCCAAACATTTAGATTGGCTCAAGTTTTCACTTAATTGAAAACTACTTTCTCAATGATGTGTTAGGGACACAACTCTTTTGAGTGTCAGAGTGCCTCTTAAGCATAGTTTCATGAAAATTCTATGTTGCCCTCTTTTCTTCTGGGTCAGGAAGTTATTTTGATCTTGCAATTTGGGATTCCTGAATATGTGCAATGTTATTCTGATGGTCATGTGCTAGGCACAAGATGGGCCCAGAAAACAAAGATGTGGTTTCCTCCCAATCAAGATTCCCAAGAGAAGGCCAAATGGATGTTAGTGTTTTCCAAAATTCTCCTACATGCTGGAGGTTTATAAAAAATAACCAGGACCTTAGGTGAGTGATGTAAGGAAATGGACGGTCTTCCACTATTTCCCACCATGTATCATCTGACTTGCATTGCCCATCTCTCTATGGTCCACTTCTAAACAGTCTATCTTTCAAAGTCAAGTTGGTTTTTTCATTTGTTTATTTTTTTTTTCTGTGCTAATAGTTAATTGAGCTCTTACCATATACCAGATGCTGCTTCACATTCATTATCTGACTCAACTCTGCAAGGTAGATGCTATTATTCCCATTTTACAGATGTGAGAAGTGAAGCTTAGAAGGAACAATAATAGTCTCAAGGACACACAGCTCATTTGATTTGAAGAGGATTGGAAAGCAGAGCTTGTTGCTCCAGAACCCTTTTTCTTAAACATTAAGCTAAATGGCCTCCCAGTTAAAGACTCAATGCTTCCTAAAGCCTCTCCTCATGACCCCATCTACACTGCAGTCTATGAACTCTGGATGCCCTTTGAAGTTACTGTCCACGGTGCACATAAGGAAACTTCCTCTCCTCCAATAAGTATTATTTACACAGATTTTCTAGTTTTCATTAATTACCATTTAATTTTGTGCTTTGTAAATTTCCTTCTCAAATTACAGTGAAGTGCAGGTCATGTCTTTAATATCTTTACACTTGCCATCAACCTTCAAATTACATGAGGACCTGGAGGTGACACAGGGATGGCAGGCCTACCTTGTTATCAGCAGCTGGTTGTTTGCAGCCGTGAAATCAGCTAGTCATATTGAACCTGAACTCAGAAGGAGACTAGGTCCCCAGCAATTCTTCTCTCCACTTGGGGCGTATGTGAGTGGGTGCTTGAAACGTCTCAGTTTTGCTCAGAAATGTGGAGCTCTGGGTTAGGGGTGGAGCTTACCCACTTCCTAGTAATAGCTGGAACACTGGATACGTTTTCAAGGCATTTTTCTGACTTGAATGTTGGCATTTTAGTAAGCCCCCTCCCTGGAGTGTTAAGTGGGGGTTGAGAAGTGGGGAGGCAGCCAGTATACAAGTGTATAAGACTTCCTTTCTGGAGATTACACAGAAAATGTGAGCAAGACTTGAAAAGTGGCTTCTGTGTTCTTGGAGTTGTCGTTTTTGTCACTTTATTTGGCTGTGAAGCTGATTTTCACACAGGCCTGGTGGTTGTGAAAGTAAACACAAGTATAGTATTAATATCCCCTGCATATATTTAGGTAAAACTGACATCCAGTTGAAGTCATGAAGTGTTTTGCTTACTCATAGTTCTTGGAAACTGTACACATACTGATTTAATGCGTATGTTCCCCACGTATACTTCCTGACTAACAGCAGTATCTTTTCCTCAACTTTTACAAATTTTACAAATTTAAGCATACAAAATATGCTTTAAATACCAAGTGAGTATTTTACAGCCACTATACTTTGAGAATCTGCCAGGCCTACTCAGAGACTGATTCTGAAATACTTTGCTTTCAAGCTTTGAGAATTTGGGAATTCATTCATTCTTTGGATTTATAGGCCATTGACTGCTGTTAAGTAGAGATGTGTTTCTTCTAATTAGTTACCCTGATTTTGCAAGAATTCTCATTGGACAATTGAATTGATCTCAGCTCCTTATTAGCTCCAGTTGATATTTTTGGAATGAGGTGATGCCTCAGCCATCATGATATTCAGCAGTAACTGCTCTAGATAAGAGAGGGCTCACTCCACCCTAGAACTATGGTTGGCATTCAGATTGCTTTGGGGGTCCCCAAGTTTGACTTCCTTAGCTGTAACTTTGTTTTATTTTATTCCATAGTGATGAACTAATGACAGTTTTGTTGTCTACTATCTTTGTATCAACCCTAGTTCCCTGTAGATGACTCATGTGTATGAAGTTTTTGGTGCAAAGATGTATAAAGCTAGTCCTTGACTTCAAGCAGTTTGCTATTTGGGAGAGAATAATTAAAGACCCAATAATGTAAATTAACTAAAAATTGAATGTAAAGAAGAACTGTCAAAAAGTATATAATAATTATCAAATGAATGGTAATTATAGGAATTAACGGGTGAGAGATGACCATGATCTGAGTCATCAGAACTTTCCTAAGCAGCAAGAAGAAGTAAGTTAGCATTTATTAAGTACCTGCTACATGGCAGGCTCCAGACTGTTTATCCTCTCACATTTAGTCTTCAAATAGAATCCAATTGATTTCATTTTGTATTTTTCAATCAATCCATTTGTATTTTTATGGCTGGATTTTTTTTCCAGACACACCTCATGTGCTGCTGAAGTAAGCACCATTTGTATTTTTATTGGGATTACATTAAGCCTATAAGGAGTGCTTTCTAAATTATAATATTCAGCCTGTACTTGTAGATGTACATCTCTCCATTATTCAACTCTCCTTTGATATCACTTGGTAGTTTACTTTCCTTCATATATATCACATTTCTCATAAGGTTGTTTCTAGGTACTTTACATGTTTAACACTATTATGTATGGAATTTTTTTCTTACTATTTGGTCTACATGGATATCGGTGAGAAGTTTATACATACACAAGAGCTGTCCAGAAAGTATCCAGCCATGTGACTATTCTTGTTACATTGACAATGACTAGATTTCTTCCAGACAGCCCTTGTATATTTGTTTCTGACCACTATCCTAAACCCTCTTCTTGATTCTTTATGAGGGCAGGCTTTGAAGAAGTATTTTGATTGTCTTGAATTTTCTATGCTTAATGAAAAGCCATTTGAAAATAACAAATTTATTTTCCTCATCTGTAGCTACACCTCTCACTTCTGTTTCATGACTATCACATTACTTAGAGTTTTCAGAACAGTAATCAACAATTTGATATTTTATATTCTCTTATTCCTAAATTTTCTGGGAATTTCTCCAATTTAGTGATTTTCAGTGTTTAGTTTATATTAGAATCACTTGTGAGAAGACTTTCGGACATGTGTATTTGGGGTGTAGAGAAGAAGAATCTCCACAAGTAAATTCTGAAATACGTCAGTTTTACTGCTGTCACTACAATTGCTTCCTCCTCCTCATCATCATCATAGTTTTGTATACAAATGTTAGCATAACACTTATTAAGTTTCAGGGACTGTACTAAGCACTTAACATGCCTCACTTTAATGCTCACGGCAATTCTATGAGATAAGAAATTATTATGCCCATTTTATAGACAGAATTGAGGCAGAAAGATTAAATAACTAAGTAAATATCTCACAGGCAGAAAAAGCTGTAGTCAGAGTTTAAACCTAGGTTAGAATTATTTTAGGGCACATTACTCATAACGAACATTCTGTGTGGCTAAGTGTAATGATCAGTGATCATATTAAGGATCTTTCTATGCCCAGTTTCACGGAATACACTTTTAAATTTTATCTACTGCTTGTTCAGTATTCACTGAGATGATTTTTCTCCTTTGCCCTATTAATGTTATTCATTATGCTGACAGTTTTCCTAATAGTAAATCATTCTTTCATTCCTAGGATATTTAATTGTAGAGGATAATTCTGTTAGATGCTAATGAATTTAATTGTCCAGTATTTTATTTAATATTTTTCTGCCTACATTGATAAGTGTCATTGACCTATATAGGTG